>WNWK01018664.1:0-39420 GCA_009830355.1 Cherax destructor | reverse complement strand
GATTTTCTACAGAAAATGGATATTCTCAGAAAACAAGGTTTTCTATAGAAAAACATGATTTCTACAGAAAACTAGTTTTCTTTAGAAAAACTGGGATTTTCTACAGAAAACTAGGATTTTCTGAAAACTGGGATTTTCTATAAAAACTAGGTTTTTCACAGAAAACTGGGTTTTTCTACAAAAAAACTAGGATTTTCTATAGAAAAACTGGGGGATTTTCTACGAAAACAGGTTTTCTAAAAAACTAGGATTTTCTACAAAAAACTAGGATTTTCATAAAAAAACGGGGATTTTCAAAAACTAGGTTTTTTACAGAAAACTAAATTTTCTATAGAAAAACTAGGATTTTCTACAGAAAACAGGTTTCTAAAAAAACTGGGATTTTCATGAAAACTAGGTTTTCTACAAAAACGGGTTTTCTACAGAAACTAGGATTTTGTACGCGGGGTTTTCTATAGAAAACTATGATTTTCTGCATGATTTTCTACAGAAAACTAGTTTTCTACAGAAAACTGGGGTTTTCTATAGAAAAACTAGGATTTTCACATAAAACACGATTTTCACAAAAAACGGGGATTTTCTGAAAACTAGGTTTTCTATAGAAAAACAAGTTTTCTACAGAAAACTGGGTTTTCTAAAAAACGGGGATTTTCTACAAAAAAACAAATTTTCTAAAAAAACGGATTTTTATACAAAACTATTTTTTACAGAAAACTGGGTTTTTGAAAACTAGGATTTTCACAGAAACTAGGTTTTTCTAAAAAAAATCTGGGATTTTCTACGAAAACTGGGTTTTTTCTACAGAAAACTAGGATTTTCACAAAAAACTGGTTTTCACAGAAAACGGGGATTTTCTTAAAAAGGGATTTTCTACAGAAAACTAGGATTTTCTACAGAAAACTAGGATTTTCTACAGAAAACTAGGATTTTCTACAGAAAACTAGGATTTTCTATAGAAAACTAGGATTTTCTACAGGAAACTAGGATTTTCTACAGAAAACTAGGATTTTCTATAGAAAACTAGGATTTTCTACAGAAAACTAGGATTTTCTACAGAAAACTAGGATTTTCTATAGAAAAACTAGGATTTTCTACAGAAAACTCGGATTTTCTATAGAAAAACTCGGATTTTCTACAGAAAACTCGGATTTTCTACAGAAAACTAGGATTTTCTATAGAATAACTAGGATTTTCTACAGAAAACTAGGATTTTCTACAGAAAACTAGGATTTTCTATAGAAAAACTAGGATTTTCAACAGAAAAGTAGGATTTTCTATATAAAAACTAGGATTTTCTACAGAAAACTAGGATTTTCTACAGAAAACAAGGATTTTCTATAGAAAAACTAGGATTTTCTACAGAAAACTAGGATTTTCTACAGAAAACTCGGATTTTCTATAGAAAAACTCGGATTTTCTACAGAAAACTAGGATTTTCTAGATATTTTCCTATTTTTTTTGATATTTTCTTAGTTTTCTGGATATTTTCTTAGTTCTCTGGATATTTTCCTAGTTTTCAAGATATTTTTCTAGTTTTCTGGATATTTTCCTAGTTTTCTAGATATTTTCTTAGTTCTCTGGATACTTTCCTAGTTTTCTAGATATTTTCCTAGTTTTTCTGAATATTTTCCTAGTTTTCTGGATATTTTCTTAGTTCTCTGGATATTTTCGTAATTTTTTAGATATTTTCCTAGTTTTTCTGGCTGTTTTCCTATTTCTCTGGATCTTTTGTTATTTCTCTGGATATTTTGCTAGTTTTTCTGGCTGTTTTCTTATAATCTCTGGATCTTTTGTTAGTTCTCTGGATATTTTCCTAGTTTTCTAGATATTTTCTTAGTTTTCTGGATATTTTCTTTATTCTCTGGATATTTTCCTAGTTTTCTAGATATTTTCCTATTTTTTTGGATATTTTCTTAGTTTTCTGGATATTTTCTTAGTTCTCTGGATATTTTCCTAATTTTCTAGATATTTTCCTAGTTTTCTGGATATTTTCTTAGTTTTCTGGATATTTTCTTTATTCTCTGGATATTTTCCTAGTTTTCTAGATATTTTCCTATTTTTTTGGATATTTTCTTAGTTTTCTGGATATTTTCTTAGTTCTCTGGATATTTTCCTAGTTTTCTAGATATTTTTCTAGTTTTCTGGATATTTTCCTAGTTTTCTGGATATTTTCTTAGTTCTCTGGATATTTTCCTAGTTTTCTAGATATTTTCCTAGTTTTTCTGAATATTTTCCTAGTTTTCTGGATATTTTCTTAGTTCTCTGGGTATTTTCCTAGTTTTTTAGATATTTTCCTAGTTTTTCTGGCTGTTTTCTTATTTCTCTGGATCTTTTGTTATTTCTCTGGATATTTGGCTAGTTTTTCTGGCTGTTTTCTTTGTTCTCTGGATCTTTTGTTAGTTCTCTGGATATTTTGCTAGTTTTTCTGGCTGTTTTCTTAGTTCTCTGGATCTTTTGTTAGTTCTCTGGATATTTTGCTAGTTTTTCTGGCTGTTTTCTTAGTTCTCTGGATCTTTTCTTACTTCTCTGGATATTTTGCCAGTTTTTCTGGCTGTTTTCTTAGTTCTCTGGATCTTTTGTTAGTTCTCTGGATATTTTGCTAGTTTTTCTGGCTGTTTTCTTAGTTCTCTGGATCTTTAGTTACTTCTCTGGATATTTTGCTTGTTTTTCTGGCTGTTTTCTTAGTTCTCTGGATCTTTTGTTAGTTCTCTTGATATTTTGCTAGTTTTTCTGGCTGTTTTCTTAGTTCTCTGGATCATTAGTTACTTCTTTGGATATTTTGCTTGTTTTTCTGGCTGTTTTGTTAGTTCTCTGGATCTTTTGTTAGTTCTCTGGATATTTTGCTAGTTTTTCTGGCTGTTTTCTTAGTTCTCTGGATCTTTTGTTACTTCTCTGGATATTTTGCTTGTTTTTCTGGCTGTTTTGTTAGTTCTCTGGATCTTTTGTTAGTTCTCTGGATATTTTGCTAGTTTTTCTGGCTGTTTTCTTAGTTCTCTGGATCTTTTGTTACTTCTCTGGATATTTTGCTAGTTTTTCTGGCTGTTTTCTTAGTTCTCTGGATCTTTTGTTTGTTCTTTGGTTATTTTTCTAGTTTTTCCGGCTGTTTTCTTAGTTCTCTGGATCTTTCGTTACTTCTCTGGATATTTTGCTTGTTTTTCTGGCTGTTTTCTTAGTTCTCTGGATATTTTGCTTGTTTTTCTGGCTGTTTTCTTAGTTCTCTGGATCTTTTGTTAGTTCTCTGGATCTTTTGTTACTTCTCTGGATATTTTGCTAGTTTTTCTGGCTGTTTTGTTAGTTCTCTGGATCTTTTGTTAGTTCTCTGGATATTTTGTTAGTTCTCTGGATTTTTTCTGGCTGTTTCCTTAGTTCTTTTGATCTTTTGTTAGTTCTCTGGATATTTTGCTAGTTTTTCTGGCCGTTTTCTTAGTTCCCTGGATCTTTTGTTAGTTCTCTGGATATTTGTCTAGTTTTTCTGGATGTTTTCTTAGTTCTCTGGATCTTTTGTTAGTTCTCTGGATATTTTGCTAGTTTTTCTGGCTGTTTTCTTAGTTCTCTGGATCTTTTGTTACTTCTCTGGATATTTTGCTTGTTTTTCTGGCTGTTTTCTTAGTTCTCTGGATATTTTGCTTGTTTTTCTGGCTATTTTCTTAGTTCTCTGGATCTTTTGTTAGTTCTCTGGATCTTTAGTTACTTCTCTGGATATTTTGCTTGTTTTTCTGGCTGTTTTCTTAGTTCTCTGGATCTTTTGTTAGTTCTCTTGATATTTTGATAGTTTTTCTGGCTGTTTTCCTAGTTCTCTGGATCTTTTGTTAGTTCTCTGGATATTTTGCTAGTTTTTCTGGATGTTTTCTTAGTTCTCTGGATATTTTGTTAGTTCTCTGGATATTTTGCTAGTTTTTCTGGCTGTTTTCTTAGTTCTCTGGATCTTTTGTTAGTTCTCTGGATCTTTTGTTAGTTCTCTGGATATTTTCCTAGTTTTTCTGGCTATTTTCTTAGTTCTCTGGATCTTTTGTTAGTTCTCTGGATATTTTGCTAGTTTTTCTGGCTGTTTTCTTAGTTCTCTGGATATTTTGCTAGTTTTTCTGGCTGTTTTCTTAGTTCTCTGGATATTTTGTTAGTTCTCTGGATATTTTGCTAGTTTTTCTGGCTGTTTTCTTAGTTCTCTGGATCTTTTGTTAGTTCTCTGGATATTTTGCTAGTTTTTCTGGCTGTTTTCTTAGTTCTCTGGATCTTTTGTTAGTTCTTTGGATATTTTGCTAGTTTTTCCGGCTGTTTTCTTAGTTCTCTGGATCTTTTGTTACTTTTCTGGATATTTTGATTGTTTTTCTGGCTGTTTTCTTATTTCTCTGGATCTTTTGTTAGTTTTCTGGATATTTTGCTAGTTTTTCTGGCTGTTTTCTTAGTTCTCTGCTTTTAGGGCAATTAGGTCAGTTTTGTCCCAAGATGCGACCCACACCAGTCGACTAACACCCAGGTACCCTTTTTACACTGATGGATGAACACGGACAGCAGGTGTCTTATGGAAACACGTCCTAACGTATTCCAGAAGTACTGGGGATTCGAACTCCGGACCTCAATGTGTGAGCTGAGTGCGCTAGCGATCGAGCTACCAACCCACACCACCAATAAGGTTAGTGTTAAAGTGATCATTAATACCAACCCACACCACCAATAAGGTCACTATTAAAGTGATTATTAATACCAACCTACATCACCACTAAGGTCAGCTTTAAAATGACCATTAATACCAACCCTTGATACCAACCGAGAGGGATTTAACATGATTTTTATTGTTAGGTAAAAGGACACAAGTGCAGCTAATGCCACATTTTATTGTGGCAATGTTTCGCTCTCCAGGAGCTTTATCAAGCCGTTACAAAGAATACATGAACACAGAGGGTAGGTATAGGTACAGAGTGTGGTGTAAAGCATAATATAATCGTTGTAGGTAATAGCAGTCGTACTTGTGGTGGTAGTAGTAGTAGTAGTAAGGGTAGTACTTGGGGTAGTGGTAGTAGTAGTAGTGGTAGTGGTAGTAGGTATGTGATGGCAGGGTTTATTGCTCTGAGGAAAATTCTTGCCAATACTTCAGAGATGATGAAGATGCTTTTATTCTGTTTGTGTTAGAAACAGCGATGAATGATGATTCAAGGCATTTACGTCTACGGAAATTGGGTTCTTTAATCACTAGGCGGACGTCATTGAATTTTATTATGTGGTTGGCGGAATTCCGATGTTGTACGCAGGCACTACACAAGTTATTGTTCCTACTTGCATTAATGTGTTCACTGAGACGTGATTCGAGATTTCTTGCTGTTTCACCTCGGTATATTCTGTCACAGCCTCCACAAGGGATAGTATAAAACCCCTTGCGTTGATTGGTTCAATGTTCTTCATTTTCGTCCTAGTCAGATCTTTTATGGAAGTACTGGATGCGATGGCGACTCAAGTGTCAGCTTGTGTGAGCACTTGAGCAACGTTCAATACAACCTGGTTGTAGGGAAGGATTATAACTTTGTTAGGAGTGGTGGTGAAGGTGCGGGGAGAATTGATGATCTGAAGGACTCTTTCCTTACAGTCTTTGATGAAACAGGAAGGGAAATGTAGATCAGTGGAGGTTTGTTGTATCTACACTACAAGATATTTAATAAGATAATCCCTCAAACCAGTCCAAGAAACGTTATGGAGATTTTTTAATACGCCAAATTAAATTTTTCACGCATATGAAAGTAATTTACTTAAAGTAAAAGTTTAAGTTAAGTTTAACATCTGCGCCGCCTAGGGATTTACTGTGACACGACAGTGTCGTTACTACTCACGACCACTGGTCACTGTGACACAAGAGTGTCCTTAGTACTCACGACCATTGGTCACTGTGACACAAGAGTGTCCTTAGTACTCACGACCATTGGTCACTGTGACACAACAGTGTCCTTAGTACTCACGACCACTGGTCACTGTGACACAAGAGTGTCCTTAGTACTCACGACCACTGGTCACTGTGACACAAGAGTGTCCTTAGTACTCACGACCATTGGTCACTGTGACACAACAGTGTCCTTAGTACTCACGACCACTGGTCACTGTGACATAAGAGTGTCTTAGTACTCACGACCATTGGTCACTGTGACACAACAGTGTCCTTAGTACTCACGACCACTGGTCACTGTGACAAGTGTCCTTAGTACTCACGACCACTGGTCACTGTGACACAACAGTGTCCTTGGTACTCACGACCACTGGTCACTGTGACATAAGAGTGTCTTAGTACTCACGACCATTGGTCACTGTGACACAACAGTGTCCTTAGTACTCACGACCACTGGTCACTGTGACAAGTGTCCTTAGTACTCACGACCACTGGTCACTGTGACACAACAGTGTCCTTGGTACTCACGACCACTGGTCACTGTGACACAAGAGTGTCCTTAGTACACACGACCACTGGTCACTGTGACATAACAGTGTCCTTGGTACTCACGACCACTGGTCACTGTGACACAACAGTGTCCTTAGTACTCACGACCATTGGTCACTGTGACACAACAGTGTCCTTAGTACTCACGACCACTGGTCACTGTGACACAACAGTGTCCTTAGTACTCACGACCACTGGTCACTGTGACACATTATCATCAGTACTCCACACGATCACTGGTCACTGTGACACACCAGTGTACTCAGTACTCCACACGACCATTGGTCACTGTGACACAACAGTGCCCTTAGTACTCACGACCACTAGTCACTGTGACACAACAGTGTCATCAGTATTCCTCACGACAACTGGTCACTGTAACACAACAGTTTACTCATTACTCCACACGACCACTGGTCACTGTGACACAACAGTTTACTCAGTACTCCACACGACCACTGGTCACTGTGACACACCAGTGTACTCAGTACTCCACACGACCATTGGTCACTGTGACACAGTGTACTCAGTACTTCACACGACCACTGGTCACTGTGACACACCAGTGTACTCAGTACTCCACACGACCACTGGTCACTGTGACACACCAGTGTACTCAGTACTCCACACGACGACCGGTCACATACTCTACTTCAGTCTCGGTCTGTCATCTTTAATAAACTTTCAAAATCAATAGGAATCCTTGACACAGTAGAGCCTATGGGTGTTTTTCTCGCGTGGTAATAGTCGTATTGTGGTTGTTGCTGCTGCTAACAACCAGAAAACAAAGGTGCGAGTCTGGTTGCTTGGGTGGCCGGGTTTGAGGACCGCCTGGTGACGCTGAAGTGTTCGAAGTGCCAGTCAACTCTCTCCTCCTCAACCACAACACCAGAGATTAAAGTTGGAAATGAAAATGAGTTTTAGTTCGGCCTCGTTGGCCATGCGAGTCTTGCTATACATGCAAGGTCTGCAGTGTATGCACACGCGTGCATGCACGCGTTCGCGCTCTCACACACACGCAAGAGTTCGCGCACTCACAAACACGCAAGCGTTCGCGCATGTACACACTCGCGCGTTGCGCTTGAAACTCCATCACTTGCAACCCCGGACAGATGAGTATATATACCGATATTTTTTTTTTAAATTGTAATGATTATGTTTAATATATATTGGAATGTTTATTGCACAATTTTTATTAAATAAGACCGGAAGATTAAATATTAAATAACTTAACTTCTCTTAGATGATGTTATTACTCATTACTGTGGTGTTAGTTACTGGTTGTTAAAGGTACTTATCTTTAGACACTTGACCTGTTTTGTGTGTAGTTCGGTTATTGCTGTGTGTTTGTACTCACCTATTTGTGGTTGCAGAAGTCGATTCACAGCTCCTGGCCCTGCCTCTTCCCTGGTCACTATTGGGTCCACTCTCTCCCTACTCCATTAGCTTTATCGTATCTCTTCTTAAAGCTATGTATGAATCCTGCCTCCACTACATCACTTTCCAGACTGTTCCACTTCATGACATCTCTATGACTGAAGAAATACTTCCTAACATCCCTGTGACTCATCTGAGTATTAAACTTCCAGTTGTGACTCTTGTTTCTGTGTCCCATCTCTGAAACATTCTGTCCCTGTCCACCTTGTCAAATCCTCTCAGTATTTTACCTGTCGTTACCATGTCTTGCCTATCCCTCCTGTCCTCCAGTGTCGTTGTGGTACATTCCCCTTAACTCCAGGACTAGTTTTGTTGCAAACCTTTGCACTTTCTCTAATTTCTTGACGTGGTTGACCAGGTGTGGGTTCTATACTGGTGCTGCATACTCCAGTATGGGTCTGACATACACGGTGTACAGAGTCTTGAATGATTTCTTACTCAGGTGTTGAAACGCTATTCTAATATTTGCCAGGCGGCCATATGCTGCAGCAGTTATTTGGTTGATGTGCGCCTCAGGAGATGTGCTCGGCATTATACTCACCCCAAGATCCTTTTCCTTGAGTGGAGTTTGCAGTCTTTGGCCCGCTAGCCTGCAGTCTTCTCTGACCTTGCCCAATCTTCATGACTTTGCTCTTGGTGGGGTTAAACTCCAGGAGCCAGTTGTTGGACCAGGCTTGTGGCCTATCTAGATCCGTTTTTAGTCCTACCTGATCCTCATCCACTTGAATTCTCAGCAGTAGCTTCACATCGTCTGGAAACAGGGACAACTCTGAATCTATCCCTTCCGTCATGTCATTCACATTTACCAGAAACAGCACCGGGCCTATGATACCTGTGCTATCACAGGTGCCCACTCAGAGAGAGGGGAAGCAGTGGCACACACAGTGCCTCTGCTTCCTCTCTCAGGGCTCACAGATAAATGTTGTCCGATCCCACCACCTTTGAGGTATCTAGCTCACTTAGCAGCCTCTTCACCTCCTCCTCAGTTGTGTGTAGTGTGTCCAGCACTTGTTGGTGTACCCTTCCATCCCAGTTTGCTGGAGCCCTTTCTGTCTCCACTGAAAATACTTCCTTAAATATCGTGTTGAGCACTTCACATACTTCTTTATCGTCTCTTGTGATCTCCCCCTCCTTCCTCAATCTGATTACCTGATCCTTGACTGTTGTTTTTCTTCTGATGTGGCTGTACATCAGTTCTGGGTCAGATTTGGCTTTCGATGTTATATTATTCTCATACTGCCACTGGGCTTCCCTTCTTATCAACGCGTATTCGTTTCTGGCTCTTCTGCTAATCTCCTTATTTTCCTGGGTCCTTTGTCTTCTCTATTTTTTCCATTCTCTAGCACACTTAGTTTTGGTCTCTCTACACCTTTGGGGTGAACCAAGGACTCGTTCTGGTCTTCCCATTGTTTCTGTTGCCCTTGAGTACGAGCCTCTCCTCTGCCTCCTTGCATTTTGTGGTCACGTATTCCATCATTTCATTTACTGTTTTTTCCACTTGTTCTCTTTCCCACTGTACCTCGTGCAGGAAACTCTTCATGCCTGTGTAGTCCCCTCTTTTGTAGTTTTGCTTCTCCCGTCCTATGCGTGCTGCTTCCCTTTCCTCTTTTAACTCTATAATGTATATGTACCTAGTTGTGGTTGAAGGGGTCAAGTCACAGCTCCTGTGTGTGTGTGTGTGTATATGTGTGTGTAACTCTCACATGTAATATTAATATTTTAAAAAGTATTGGCTGGTATAGGCAGTATTCCCCGATACCGATACCGTAAAATTGGCCGATACCCACCGATACCAAAACTTTGGCACATCCCTATGATAACGATATACAAAATACCGTGAGGACAGGAAGGTTAGGGGAGACATGATAACGACATACAAAATACTGCGAGGAATTGACGAGGTGGACAGAGACAGGATGTTCCAGAGATGGGACACAGAAACAAGGGGTCACAATTGGAAGTTGAAGACTCAGATGAGTCAAAGGGATGTTAGGAAGTATTTCTTCAGTCATATAGTAGTCAGGAAGTGGAATAGTCTGGTAAGTGATGTAGTGGAGGCAAGACCCATACATAATTTTAAGACGAGGTATGATAAAGCTCATGGAGCAGGGAGAGAGAGGACCTAGTAGCGATCAGTGAGGCCAGGCGCTCGGGTTCTAAGGTTGACACAGCTCACTCCACAAGACTCATAACTCTGTGACTCTTCTCTGTAGACTGAGTTGCCTTGAAATCTACGGTACTCGTCACCAGCTCCGAGGGTGAGGGACTGATTACCTCATCTTTTGCATATAGTCCTACGGTCTTCTCATTATGTCTTTGAATTTGTATTGATGAAGCTACTGGAGGGCGAAACGTCTGCAAATAAAGATACCCAGATGTTGTACGTGTGTCTGTTTCTTTAATGGACTTTTTTACCGAATAATTAAGGTTATTAATACTAAGAATATTTTAACTGAGTATCAATGTAATCATCAGTATAACCCGTAGTTATGGTAATTGTTATTCTTTGTATGCTATATTTTTTTGTGTTTCTTTAGAGTATGTTTAGTGTCGTGGTCGTGGGTCGCGGTCGTGGTCGTGGGTCGCGGTCGTGGTCGTGGGTCGTGGTCGTGGGTCGTGGTCGGGTCGTGGTCGTGGGTCGTGGTCGTGGGTGGTGGGTCGTGGTCGTGGTCGTGGGTCGCGGTCGTGGTCGTGGGTCGTGGTCGTGGTCGTGGGTCGTGGTCGTGGGTCGTGGTCGTGGGTCGTGGTCGTGGGTCGCGGTCGTGGTCGTGGGTCGTGGTCGTGGTCGTGGGTCATGGTCGTGGGTCGTGGTCGTCGGGTCGTGGTCGGGTCGTGTCTGGTCGTGGTCGTGGGTCGTGGTCGGGTCGTGGGTCGTGGTCGTGGTCGTGGGTCGTGGTCGTGGGTAGTGGGTCGTGGTCTGGGTCGTGGTCGTGGGTCGTGGTCGTGGTCGTGGTCGTGGGTCGTGGTCGTGGTCGTGGGTCATGGTCGTGGGTCGTGGTCGTGGGTCGGGTCGTGGTCGTGGTCGTGGTCGTGGTCGTGGTCGTGGTCGTGGGTGCGTCGGGTGTGGGTCGCGGTCGTGGTGGTCGGGTCGTGGGTCGCGGTCGTGGTAGTGGGTCGCGGTCGTGGTCGTGGGTCGTGGTCGTGGGTCGCGGTCGTGGTGGTGGTCGGGTCGGGTCGCGGTCGTGGTAGTGTCGGGTCGGTCGGTCGGTCGGTAGTGGGTCGCGGTCGTGGTAGTGGGTCGCGGTCGTGGTAGTGGGTCGCGGTCGTGGTAGTGGGTCGCGGTCGTGGTAGTGGTCGCGGTCGTGGTAGTGGGTCGCGGTCGTGGTGTGGGTCGCGGTCGTGGTGTGGGTCGCGGTCGTGGTAGTGGGTCGCGGTCGTGGTAGTGGGTCGCGGTCGGGTAGTGGGTCGCGGTCGTGGTAGTGGGTCGCGGTCGTGGTAGTGGGTCGCGGTCGTGGTAGTGGGTCGCGGTCGTGGTAGTGGGTCGCGGTCGTGGTAGTGGGTCGCGGTCGTGGTAGTGGGTCGCGGTCGTGGTAGTGGGTCGCGGTCGTGGTAGTGGGTCGCGGTCGTGGTCGTGGGTCGCGGTCGTGGTAGTGGGTCGTGGTCGTGGGTCGCGGTCGTGGTCGTGGGTCGCGGTCGTGGTAGTGGGTCGCGGTCGTGGTAGTGGGTCGCGGTCGTGGTAGTGGGTCGCGGTCGTGGTAGTGGGTCGCGGTCGTGGTAGTGGGTCGCGGTCGTGGTAGTGGGTCGCGGTCGTGGTAGTGGGTCGCGGTCGTGGTAGTGGGTCGCGGTCGTGGTAGTGGGTCGCGGTCGTGGTAGTGGGTCGCGGTCGTGGTAGTGGGTCGCGGTCGTGGTAGTGGGTCGCGGTCGTGGTAGTGGGTCGCGGTCGTGGTAGTGGGTCGCGGTCGTGGTAGTGGGTCGCGGTCGTGGTAGTGGGTCGCGGTCGTGAGTGGGTCGCGGTCGTGGTAGTGGGTCGCGGTCGTGGTAGTGGGTCGCGGTCGTGGTAGTGGGTCGCGGTCGTGGTAGTGGGTCGCGGTCGTGGTAGTGGGTCGCGGTCGTGGTTGTCATCACGTAGAGAAGCGAAGAATTATTTTGTCTGCTGTAAACCTTATACTTTTTTCCTCTTCCAATTAATGCTAAATTTGAGACATAAGAACATAAGAACATAAGAAAGAAGGAACACTGCAGCAGGCCTACTGGCCCATGCGAGGCAGGTCCAAATCTCCAACGGCTTAGGCTTAAGCCAATGCCCCGACCCAGCCAGGTCAGGTTACATTCACTTAAGGAAGGAGCACGGCATCTGACCTAGTACAAGCTCACACCCATCCACACCCACTCATGTATTTATCTAACCTATTTTTAAAACTACACAACGTCTTAGCATCTATGACGGTACTCGGGAGTTTGTTCCACTCATCCACAACTCTATTACCAAACCAGTGCTTTCCTATATCCTTCCCGAATCTGAACTTTTCCAACTTGAAACCATTGCTGCGAGTCCTGTCTTGGCTGGATATTTTCAGCACGCTATTTACATCCCCTTTGTTTATTCCTGTTTTCCATTTGTACACCTCAATCATATCCCCCCTAATTCTACGCCTTTCTAGAGAGTGCAGATTCAGGGCCCTCAGTCTATCCTCATAGGGAAGATTTCTGATACATGGGATCAACTTTGTCATCCTCCTTTGTACGTTTTCCAGAGCATTTATATCCATTCTGTAATACGGTGACCAAAACTGTGCAGCATAATCTAGATGAGGCCTAACCAAAGATATAGAGTTGAAGAACAACCTGAGGACTTCTGTTATTTATACTTCTTGATATGAAGCCAAGGATTCTGTTAGCTTTATTGCGAACACTTATGCACTGTTGTCTAGGCTTCAGATTACTACTAACCAGAACTCCTAAATCCTTCTCGCAATTACAAGTAATAAGATCTATATTATTCAGCTTATAAGAACATAAGAACATAAGAAAGAAGGAACACTGCAGCAGGCCTACTGGCCCATGCGAGGCAGGTCCAAGTCTCCCGCCGGCTTAAGCCAATGCCCTGACCCAGCCAGGTCAGGTTACATTCACTTAAGGAAGGAGCACGGCATCTGACCTAGTAACACAAACTAGTCAGGTCCAACTCACACCCACCCGCACCCACTCATATATTTATCTAGCCTATTTTTAAAACTACACAACGTTTTAGCCTCTATAACTGTACTCGGGAGTTTGTTCCACTCATCGACAACTCTATTACCAAACCAATGCTTTCCTATATCCCTTCTGAATCTGAATTTATCCAACTTAAAGCCATTGCTTCGAGTCCTGTCAATACAAGATATTTTTAGCACGCTATTTACATCCCCTTTATTTATTCCTGTTTTCCATTTATATACCTCAATCATATCCCCCCTAATTCTACGCCTTTCTAGAGAGTGCAGATTCAGGACCCTCAGTCTATCCTCATAGGGAAGATTTCTGATACATGGAATCAACTTAGTCATCCTCCTTTGTACGTTTTCCAGAGCATTTTTATCCATTCTGTAATACGGTGACCAAAACTGTGCAGCATAATCTAGATGAGGCCTAACCAAGGAGATATAGAGTTGAAGAACAACCTGAGGACTCCTATTATTTATGCTTCTTGATATGAAGCAAAGGATTCTGTTTGCTTTATTGCGAACACTTATGCACTGCTGTCTTGGTTTTAGATTACTGCTAACCAGAACTCCTAAATCCTTTTCGCAATCAGTAGTATTAAGATCTACATTATTTAGTTTATATGTGGCATGGTTATTGTCCTGTCCAATATTTAGAACTTTGCATTTATCTATATTAAACTGCATCTGCCACTTCTCCGACCACTGCATCAGTCTATTCAAATCTTCCTGGAGTGCTCTAATGTCCTCATTTGAATGAATTGGACGGCCTATTTTGGTGTCATCGGCAAACTTGCTTATGTCGCTATTTTTTCCCCTCATCTATGTCGTTTATGTAGATTGTGAACAACAAGGGCCCAATACTGACCCCTGTGGAACACCACTTGTGACGCTTCCCACTCTGATTTCTCCCCATTTATGCAAACTCTCTGCTGCCTATTTGTCAACCATGCCTCTATCCAGGAAAAATTTATCCTCCTATTCCGTGTGCCTTAATTTTCCTCAATAGTCTCTGATGTGGGACTCTATCAAAAGCCTTACTGAAGTCCATATACACAATATCATATTCATTACCATGATCTACCTCCTCAAATACCTTAGTGAAAAAGTTATTAAATTTGTAAGGCAGGAACGCCCTTGGTAAAACCGTGCTGAGATTCGTTGATTAATTTATGCTTTTCAAGATGGCTGCGAATTGCCTCGGCAATTATTGATTCCATAAATTTTCCCACTATTGAGGTTAGGCTTATTGGTCTATAGTTCGAAGCTAAGGACCTGTCTCCTGCTTTGAAAATAGGTATTACATTTGCAATTTTCCACTTATCTGGCACCATGCCAGTTTGCAGTGATATGTTGAAAAGATTAGCCATAGGTTTGCTAAGCTCCTCTTACATTCCTTTAGAACCCTTGCATACAGTTCATCAGGGCCTGGGGATTTGTTAGGTTTTAATTTATCTATTTGTCTAAGGACCATGTCACTTGTGACCCTGATCGTGCATAGTTTACTATCGTCCTGGTCTACATAATTTATTATTTCTGGAATATCGCTATTATCTTCCTGTGTAAAAACTGAGAGGAAGTAAGTGTTAAAAATTCTACACATTTCCTTATCACTGACAGTGAGCTGACCTGAGTAACTTTTGAGTGGGCCTATCTTGTCACTAATCTTACTTCTGTATACCTGAAAAAATCCTTTTGGGTTAGTTTTCGATTCTCTTGCAACTTTAACCTCATAGTCTCTTTTTGCTTTTCTTATTCCCTTTTTTATTATGTGGCATGGTTATTGTCCTGCCCAACATTTAGAACTTTGCATTTGTTTACATTAAACTGCCCCCTCCCCTCACAGTACCATCTTCCTCTCACAGTAACCCTCCCTATCACAGGATCACCTCTCACAGTAACCCTCCCTATCACAGGATCACCTATCACAGTAACCCTCCCTCTCACAGTACCCCCTCCCTCTCAAAGGATCACCTCTCACAGTAACCCTCCCTCTCACAGTACCCCCTCCCTCTCACAGGATAACCTCTCACAGTAACCCTCCCTCTCACAGTACTCCCTCACTCTCACAGGATCACCTCTCACAGTACCCCCTCCCTCTCACAGTACCCCCTCCCTCTCACAGGATAACCTCTCACAGTAACCCTCCCTCTCACAGGATCACCTCTCACAGTAACCCTCCCTCTCACAGTACCCCTCCTCTCACAGGATAACCTCTCACAGTAACCCTCCTCTCACAGTACTCCCTCACTCTCACAGGATCACCTCTCACAGTACCCCCTCCCTCTCACAGGATAACCTCTCACAGTAACCCTCCCTCTCACAGTACTCCCTCACTCTCACAGGATCACCTCTCACAGTAACCCTCCCTCTCACAGGATAACCTCTCACAGTAACCCTCCCTCTCACAGTACTCCCTCACTCTCACAGGATCACCTCTCACAGTAACCCTCCCTCTCACAGATCACCTCTCACAATAACCCTCCCTCTCATAGAATCACCCCACAGTACCCTCCCTCTCAAAGGATCCACTCACAGCACCATCCCGTCACAGCACCATCCCGTCACAGCACCACATCCTCACAGCACCACCCCGTCACAGCACTAACCCGTCACAGAGTCACTCCGTCACAGCACCCCTCGTCACAGCACCACCCCGTCACAGCACCACCCCGTCACAGCACTACCCCGTCACAGCACCACCCCGTCACAGCACTACCCCGTCACAGCACCACCCCGTCACAGCACTACCCCGTCACAGAGCCACTCCGTCACAGCACCACCCCGTCACAGCACCACCCCGTCACAGCACCACCTCGTCACAGCACCACCTCGTCACAGATTCACAATTTGCATTTCTTCGCTGTTATTGTTCTCCTGTTAAATTTATTTTCCAATATTGTTTTGGCTTATGTTTAGTGTTGAATTGGTATTTATTTAAAGGTGACAGAAGACAGGGAAGGGGTGGCAGGGAAGGAGAGAGAGGGAAGGGGTGACAGGGAAGGAAGACAGGGAAGAGGTAACAGGGTAAGGGGTGACAGGGAAGGAAGACAGGGAAGCGGTGGCAGGGAAGGAGAGAGAGGGAAGGAGTGACAGGGAAGGAAGACAGGGAAGAGGTAACAGGGTAAGGGGTGACAGGGAAGGAAGACAGGGAAGGGGTGGCAGTGGGTGGTAATATAAAGCTTCACCTGCAGCTCTGTACACTGTTAGTGCTCAGCTCTCACCCACACCACCACAAACTCTCTCTTGGAGCAATGCTATACCTCCTGCAGCAACGCTATACATCCTGCAGCAACGCTGTACTTCCTGCAACAACGCTGTACCTCCTGCAGCAACGCTATACCTCCTGCAGCAACGCTATACATCCTGCAGCAACGCTGTACTTCCTGCAACAACGCTGTACCTCCTGCAGCAACGCTATACCTCCTGCAGCAACGCTATACCTCCTTCAGCAACGCTATACCTCCTGCAGCAACGCTCTACCTCCAGCAGCAACGCTGTACTTCCTGCAACAACGCTGTACCTCCTACAGCAACGCTATACCTCCTGCAGCAACGCTATACCTCCTGCAGCAACGCTATACCTCCTGCAGCAACGCTGTACCTCCTGCAGCAACGCTGTACCTCCTGCAGCAACGCTGTACCTCCTGCAGCAACGCTGTACCTCCTGCAGCAACGATATACCTCCTGCAGCAACGCTGTACCTCTGCAGCAACGCTGTACCTCCTGCAGCAACGCTATACCTCCTGCAGCAACGCTATACCTCCTGCAGCAACGCTATACCTCCTGCAGCAACGCTGTACCTCCTGCAGCAACGCTGTACCTCCTGCAGCAACGCTGTACCTCCTGCAGCAACGCTATACCTCCTGCAGCAACGCTATACCTCCTGCAGCAACGCTATACCTCCTGCAGCAACGCTGTACCTCCTGCAGCAACGCTATACCTCCTTCAGCAATGCTGTACCTCCTGCAGCAACGCTGTACCTCCTGCAGCAACGCTATACCTCCTGCAGCAACGCTGTACCTCCTGCAGCAATGCTGTACCTCCTAAAGCAACGCTGTAACTCTTGCAGCAACACTGCAAGAGGTTTTTGAAAAGCATCAGTTGTTGATATCGGTGGTAAAGAGCACAGTCACTGGAGGACTGGAAGCGCCCACAGGATGGGTATGGGGTACATAATAAAGATATTAAACTAACTAACTGTAGGACTGCAAGCGACAAATCAACAAATCCTAACGATGGGCGAAGCTTCCGTTATCGGCGGTGAAGCAGCGTGTTCAGACGTTGTTGTGGACTCAGGTCACATGAATTTTCTTCCAGATAAAAATTCTGGTTCACATTTTTTTCCTTAGTGTGCCAGAGATATGTCTGAGTGTGGCCAGAGATATGTCTGAGTGTGGCCAGAGATATGTCTGAGTGTGGCCAGAGATATGTCTGAGTGTGGCCAGAGATATGTCTGAGTGTGGCCAAAGATATGTCTGAGTGTGGTTCCCGTGTTTACTGTGTATGATGTGATTTGGCCAAAACCTTCACACTCTGGAAACAGGTTTTAATTTTCATGGCAAGACAAGATACAAATAGAACTATAAGAATACACACACAACCCGCACATATAAGAAAGAGAGGAGCTTACGACAACGTTTCGGTCCGACTTGGACCACTTACAAAGTCACACTAACACACCTCAAAGGCGATGGGTCCGGACAATATCTCCCCGTTGGTTCTTCGGGAAGGAGCTGAGGTACTGAGTGTGCCACTTATCATAATATTCAACACATCCCTTGAAAATGGGCAGATACCTGAGGTATGGAAGAAGGCCAACGTAGTCCCCATCTTTAAAAAAGGAGACAGAAAAGAGGCACTAAACTATAGACCGGTGTCACTTACATGTATAGTGTGCAAAGTCCTGGAGAAAATCATCAGGAAAAGAATGGTGGAACACCTCGAGATGAACAGGATAATAAACACCAGACAGCACGGATTTCGGGAAGGCAAATCCTGTGTAAGAAACCTCCTAGAGTTCTATGATAAAGTAACAGAGGTAAGGCAAGAGAGAGAAGGGTGGGTTGATTGCATTTTCCTGGACTGCAGGAAGGCCTTCGACACAGTTCCTCACATGAGATTAGTAAAGAAGTTGGAAGAACAAGCATGTATAACAGGAAGGGCACTGGAATGGATCAGGGAATACCTCACAGGGAGGCAACAACGGGTCATGGTGCGTGATGAGGTATCACAGTGGGCGCCTGTGACGAGCGGCGTACCGCAGGGGTCAGTCCTAGGACCAGTGTTATTCTTGGTATATGTAAATGACATGACGGATGGGATAGACTCAGAAGTGTCTCTGTTCGCAGATGATGTGAAATTAATGAGGAGAATCACATCGGAAGAGGACCAAGCAGGACTTCAAACAGACCTGGACGAGCTTGACATCTGGTCTAGCAACTGGCTTCTCGAATTCAATCCCACCAAATGCAAAGTCATGAAGATCGGAGAAGGGCAAAGAAGACCGCTGACAGAGTACAGGCTAGGCGGACAAAGGCTACAAACCTCGGCAAAGGAGAAAGACCTTGGGATGAGTATAACGCCAAGCACGTCTCCGGAGGCACACATCAACCAGATAACTGCGGCAGCATATGGGCGACTGGCAAACCTAAGATTAGCGTTCCGTTACCTTAACAAGGAATCGTTCAAGACACTGTACACCGTGTACGTCAGGCCCATACTAGAATATGCAGCACCAGTCTGGAACCCACACCTGGTCAAGCACGTAAAGAAACTAGAGAAAGTGCAAAGATTTGCGACAAGGTTAGTTCCACAACTCAGGGGTCTGTCCTATGAAGAAAGGTTGAGGGAAATATGACTAACAACACTGGAGGAAAGAAGGGTCAGAGGAGACATGATAACGACATACAAAATTCTGCGGGGAATCGACAAGGTAGACAGTGACAGGATGTTCCAGAGAGGGAACACAGAAACAAGGGGACACAACTGGAAGCTGAAGACTCAGATGAGTCAAAGGGATGTTAGGAAGCATTTCTTCAGCCACAGAGTAGTCAGGAAGTGGAATAGTCTAGAGAAAGATATAGTGGAGGCAGGAACCATACATAGTTTTAAGACGAGGTATGATAAAGCTCATGGAGCAGGGAGAGCAGAGACCCAGTAGCGGACAGCGAAGAGGCGGGGCCAGGAGCTGAGTCTCGACCCCTGCAACCACAATTAGGTGAGTACAATTAGGTGAGTACACAGGACAGGAAGAAGGGGTATTTATAGGCAGGCAGACTTTCTTGTGCCAAATATAAATACCCCTTCTTCCTGTCCTGTGTGTTAGTGTGACTTTGTAAATGGTCCAAGTCGGGCCGAAACGTCGTCGTAAGCTCCTCTCTTTCTTATATGTGCGAGTTGTGTGTGTATTGTTCCAGTCACGGTATTGTGCCTTTTTTTGTTAGTTAGAACTATAAGAGTTCAGTGGAAACATCGCCTTTGTTGTTCTTCACAAAGGCGTCCGAGGAAGGCTGAAGACTTGCTGCTTCATCCTGCTGCTTCTTGTAAAACGCTCCGGAAACTCCAGATACTATATTGTGAAAGGTTAACATATCCTGTTTTTTTTTTAAATCTTTAGTGACGAATTGTTCCGATACGCATTATTTGAATATAGAAAGTTGCTCAAAGTTCGCATCTAGGTCTTCATGTAATCGCAATCCTCAGTCGTCTGCGATACTCAGTCTTGAACTTCCGTCCACCACTAACTGATATAACATTAAAAAGTATTGCCATTCATTACAGACATCTTGAATGTCTTAACATTCAAGATGTTTACAATGCTCGCGAAACTCCCCAATAATCTTTATTACAAAGAAACTTCGTGATTATCTCAAGAAGTCATTCATGGATGGTAGAAATTTAATAGGTCACTTAATGAGGGGATATATTCTGGTAAAGAAAATGTAGTAACACCTGGAAATGTCACTGAATTTAAATAAATGTATGAGTAAGAGATGAAACGTTTAGTGACGGTGTGGTAATCGATAACGGAGAAGTGTACAGAACGAACCGGGAATTGGTGTGGAGTTAATCTAAGTTAATGGAGCCCGATAGGAAAATTATACGCCGACTCTTGTAACGAAAGGAAGAGCTAATGTGTAGTGTATCTGGAAAAGTTCAGATCTGTGAAATAATTGTCAGATTAATGTCGATAATGATAGAAAAACGGGACGCGGTGTTGTCTGAGTAAATGTATCACCGCGTGTATTGTAAGTGTGAGTTCGCTCACCGTGGCCTGGTGGCAAAAGCTCTCGTTTCACACGGTGAGGGTCCGGGTTCGATTCCCGGCGAAGGGGTGGAAACATCGGACGTGTTTCCTTACACCGGTTGTCTATGTTCACCCATCAGTAAAATGGGTACCTGGGTGTTAGTGGGCTGGTGTGGGTCGCATCCTGGGACAAAACTGACCTAATTTGCGGGAAATGCTCAGCATAACAAGCGGCTTTCTATATAGTAGTATGTCATTGATGTCAGCTATGGTCTGTATACCTTGTACATGTACTTGTAGTAAATAAAGATATTATTATTATTATTTATATTTATTTTGCCGTCGTGGTAGGGAGGCGTTAGGATATATCACCAAGAAAATACTTTGGTAAATCATATGTTCTTCACAATGTAGTTGAATCACTGTGTTGTGTAGTTAATGCAAAAGAAATTACTTGAGTAAGTCACATAGTTTTTTAAAATTACTAAACTGTCCTCAGATTAAATACTGCCAGTGTTACTGGCTTGGAATTCGTTTACTAATCAATATTCAAGAACTATATGTTTACGTAAATTTTAGGGTCTAGACGTGAGTGGGGGAGCTGAGAGGGTGGGCGTTGATGGAGGGACAGTATGGTGACCTATTGCTCCTGAAGTCCCACATGTCTCCGAGGTTCATCAATATCAGTAAGCATAATCTGTTTTAGATGTGTCAGAGTTCTCCCAAGTTATGTGGGTGAAAGGTTAATTCAAGATTGTATTTACAAAAATTCAACCACATCATTTCTCACAGTATATGCAATATTTTCGATGATCAATTATGATTCATATATCCAAGAAGTACTGCCTCCAGCCTCCGCCCCTTCAATGAGGGTGGGATCCCTTGCCAATGCGAAGGGGCTCTTAATCCGAAGAATTAGATCTCTTATCTCCTTCCTCGAATCGAATCTAAATAACCCCCAGCCTCCTCTCCTCTCGTATCCATTCGGCCTTTGGGAATATTTCCCTCCTGATAAATTACGACTCCTAGGTTGAAGTAAGAGGGGGTCGTTGTCCGTCCTGTTCCGTTGAGGACCTCTGTAGTGGTGTTGTTGGCTGTGAGAATCAGCTTATCTGGGGCTGTGCTGAGCCGCCCTCCGGGGGTCCCGGTGGGAAGCCTCGCGTGTCATTAAAATTTGGCATTTTATCCCTTTCCGCACTCATCCTATGAGCAGCATTCATCCCATATTCATCTTGTGAGTAGTACTCATCCCATATTCATCTTGTGGGTAGTACTCATCCCATACTCATCCTGTGGGTAGTACTAATCCCATACTCATCCTGTGGGTAGTACTCATCCCATATTCATCTTGTGAGTAGTACTTATCCCATACTCATCTTATGGGTAGTACTCATCCCATACTCATCTTGTGGGCAATAGTAATCCCAAACTCATTCTATGGTCATTATTCAAAATGTATTTATACTGTGGGCAGTAGTCACTGTTTACTTCTGTGGGCTGTAAGTACTCCAGTTTCCTGTGAGAGGAGGTCACTCCATACTATTCCTGTGAATTATAGTTGCTCCATACTCCTCCGGTAGGCGCCTATCACACTGTAACTATAACTATCCTGTGGGCAGTATTAAAAAGATTAGAGATACTGTTACGTGTTACAGTCATGAACTGTTTACAAGACTAATAGTGCCAGTTCCAGTAGTAATGAAGTGATTACACAACTAGCTTGATGTATGCATAATTAGAGTGCCGTGGTTACTGCTACACTCTGAGGGCCACTCGTTAGGGCCTCTGGGGGTTGTTTGCACCTTCAGTACCTTGCCTAGTTAAAGCACTTGTGTGTGAATCAGTGTGTCATCTCCTCGGCGGAGGTATACGATGGCAACTTCCACACACACACACACACAGGATGTTCCAGAGAGGGGACACAGAAACAAGGGGTCACAATTGGAAGTTGAAGACTCAGATGAGTCAAAGGGATGTTAGGAAGTATTTCTTCAGTCATAGACTAGTCAGGAAGTGGAATAGTCTAGCAAGTGATGTAGTGGAGGCAGAAACCATACATAGCTTTAAGACGAGGTATGATAACGCTCATGGAGCAGGGAGAGAGAGGACCTAGTAGCGATCAGTGAAGAGGCGGGGCCAGGAGCTGAGTCTCGACCTCTGCAACCACAATTAGGTGAGTACAATTAGGTGAGTACATACACACACACTCAAGGACAGCAGCCTTATCTTTGTACACCCACACGCAATATTATCAATGCAAAAACTACACACACAAGGTAGTATTATGTATGTACACTCCTGCTACACAATGCAGGTGTACACTGTAAACTCCCACACACCTGCACGTCCACCTGCACCTCCCACTCTTTTTAAAATTGATGGATTCAGATTTGTGAATGATTGAAGGTAGGAACTGCACATATTTTTTTCAGGTAATCCCACGCCCTCACACGCCTTCCCACGCCCGCACACGCCTTCGTGCGCCCGTGCACGCCTTCTCACGGATTTGTTGTTCTGACTGTTGCCCTGTTATGGTTGGCTGTCGTGGTTGTCCTGACGTCGTTGTTCTGACGTGGTCGTCCTGGCGTGGTTGACTGTCGTGGTCATCCTGGTATGGTCGTCCTAATGTGGTCGTTCTGGGATATATTAAGAACAATGAGAGGTGCTGGAGGTCAACCAGTGATGATAACCTACCACTTAACATTAACTGCAACACACTTACTGCTGTTTTAATAAATACCCGCAGCCCATGGTAGAGCAGCAGCCCATGGTAGAGCAGCAGCCCATGGTAGAGCAGCAGCCCATGGTAGAGCAGCACCCCATGGTAGAACAGTAGCCCATGGTAGAGCAGCAGCCCATGGTAGAACAGCAGCCCATGGTAGAGCAGCAGCCCATGGTAGAGCAGCAGCCCATGGTAGAGCAGCAGCCCATGGTAGAGCAGCAGCCCATGGTAGAGCAGCAGCCCATGGTAGAGCAGCAGCCCATGGTAGAGCAGCATCCCATGGTAGAGCAGCAGCCCATGGTAGAGCAGCAGCCCATGGTAGAGCAGCACCCCATGGTAGAACAGTAGCCCATGGTAGAACAGCAGCCCATGGTAGAGCAGCACCCCATGGTAGAGCAGCACCCCATGGTAGAGCAGCACCCCATGGTAGAGCAGCAGCCCATGGTAGAACAGCAGCCCATGGTAGAGCAGCACCCCATGGTAGAGCAGCACCCCATGGTAGAGCAGCACCCCATGGTAGAGCAGCACCCCATGGTAGAGCAGCACCCCATGGTAGAGCAGCAGCCCATGGTAGAGCAGCAGCCCATGGTAGAGCAGCAGCCCATGGTAGAGCAGCAGCCCATGGTAGAGCAGCAGCCCATGGTAGAGCAGCAGCCCATGGTAGAGCAGCAGCCCATGGTAGAGCAGCATCCCATGGTAGAGCAGCAGCCCATGGTAGAGCAGCAGCCCATGGTAGAGCAGCACCCCATGGTAGAACAGTAGCCCATGGTAGAACAGCAGCCCATGGTAGAGCAGCACCCCATGGTAGAGCAGCACCCCATGGTAGAGCAGCACCCCATGGTAGAGCAGCACCCCATGGTAGAGCAGCAGCCCATGGTAGAGCAGCAGCCCATGGTAGAACAGCAGCCCATGGTAGAGCAGCAGCTAATGGTAGAGCAGCAGCTTATGGTAGAGCAGCAGCCCATGGTAGAGCAGCACCCCATGGTAGAAAAATAAACACATAAGCAGTATAATGTGATCCTTTATTGACAACGTTTCGCCCACGCAGTGGGCTTTATCGAGTCACAGACAGATCTACTCGATAAAGCCCACTGCGTGGGGAAACGATGTAATAAGGATACATTATACTGCTTATGTGTTTTTTTCCATTGTGTCGGTATTTTATACCATTTATTTCCACCCCATGGTAGAGCAGCAGCCCATGGTAGAGCAGCAGCCCATGGTAGAGCAGCAGCCCATGGTAGAACAGCAGTTCATGGTAGAGCAGCACCCCATGGTAGAGCAGCACCCCATGGTAGAGCAGCACCCCATGGTAGAGCAGCACCCCATGGTAGAGCAGCACCCCATGGTAGAGCAGCACCCCATGGTAGAGCAGCAGCCCATGGTAGAGCAGCAGCCCATGGTAGAGCAGCAGCCCATGGTAGAGCAGCAGCCCATGGTAGAGCAGCAGCCCATGGTAGAGCAGCAGCCCATGGTAGGGCAGCAGCCCATGGTAAAGCAGCAGCCCATGGTAGGGCAGCAGCCCAAGGTAGTGCAGCAGCCCATAGTAGAGCAGCAGCCCATGGTAGTGCAGCAGCCCAGTTGTTTTGACTCACTGTTGAAAAAAATGCTAAATCTATCAAGCATTTCTCCAGAGAATACTAGCATCTAGCCTGTCTGGTTTTGTAAAATGTTGTTAGTTATAATTGTAGTCCAGTTATCCTGTATCATATGGGGTTCTCAGTAGAGCTTTGGGATAACAACTGAATGAATACAGAACATCCAAGTCGAAGTTGAGACCTTTAACATAAGAACATAAGAAACATAAGAAAGGAGGAACACTGCAGCAGGCCTGTTGGCCCATACTAGGCAGGTCCTTCACATTCCATCCCACTAACAGAATATTTGTTCAACCTAATCTTCAATGCTACCCAAGAAACAAGCTTCGACAATTCTACCCACTCATGTGCAATTCCCACTCAAATCCAACCCCTCTCACTCATGAATTTATCCAACCTAAATTTGAAACTACCCAAGGTCCTAGCTTCGATAACCCTACTAGGCAGACTATTCCACTCATCAACTACCCTATTTCCAAACCAATACTTTCCTATATCCTTTCTAAATCTAAACTTATCCAACTTGAATCCATTATTGCGGGTTCTCTCTTGGAGAGATATCCTCAAGACCTTATTTATATCCCCTTTGTTAATGCCCATTTTCCACTTGTATACCTCGATCATGTCTCCCCTCATTCTTCGTCTTACAAGTGAATGTAATTTAAGGGTCTTCAATCTTTCTTCATACGGAAGATTTCTAATGCTATGTATTAATTTAGTCATTCTACGCTGAATGTTTTCTAACGAATTTATATCCATTCTGTAATATGGAGACCAGAACTGAGCTGCGTAATCTAGGTGAGGCCTTACTAACGATGTATAAAGCTGTAATATAACCTCTGGACTTCTGTTGCTTACACTCCTTGATATAAATCCCAGTAATCTATTTGCCTTATTACGTACGCTTAGGCATTGCTGTCTTGGTGTCTAGATGGAACATTGTCTTCAATAAACATGAACTTTATACTCATGGAAACAGATAGATAAACTGAAGCAAAATAAGTCCCCGGGACCCGACGAGTTGTTTTCCAGGGTACTTAAAGAATGCAAGATGGAACTTAGTCAGCCATTAACGAATGTGTTTAATACGTCCATCCTAACTGGTATTGTGCCAGAGATGTGGAAGATAGCTAATGTAGTTCCTATATTCAAATCAGGGGATAAGTCAATTCCATCAAATTACCGTCCAATAAGCCTCACATCTATAGTAGGCAAATTATTAGAATCAATTATAGCTGATATTATTAGAAGTCACCCTGAAGAACATAATTTGATTAATGAATCTCAGCATGGGTTCACGAGAGGTCGTTCCTGCCTAACAAATTTACTGACGTTTTTCAATAAAACATTTGAGGCAGTAGACAGTGATAAAGAATATGATATAGTTTACTTGGATTTCAGTAAGGCCTTCGATAGAGTACCTCACAAGAGACTCTTAAGAAAGGTGGCAGCTCATGGTATAGGAGGTAAAGTTCTAGCATGGATAGAGGCATGGCTTACCAATAGAAAGCAGAGAGTTTCCATTAATGGGGTCAAATCTGAATGGGGATTAGTCACTAGTGGCGTTCCACAAGGATCAGTTTTAGGCCCATTGTTGTTCATAATTTACATAAATGACCTTGATGAAGGAATTGCAAGTGACATGAGTAAATTTGCTGATGATACAAAAATAGGCCGTATGATTCATTCTGAGGAGGATACCAGTGAACTCCAGGAGGATTTGGACAAATTAATGTCTTGGTCTGAAAAGTGGCAGATGAAGTTCAATGTGGACAAGTGTAAGGTACTAGTCCTTGGTAATGAAAATATCCCTCGAATTTATAAACTAGGTGAAGTAGAGCTTGATCATACAGAATGTGAAAAAGACTTGGGAGTCATGGTAAGCAGGAATCTAAAGCCAAGACAACAGTGCCTAAGTGTGCGCAATAAGGCTAACAGATTACTAGGATTTATTTCAAGAAGTATAAGCAACAGAAGTCCAAAAGTTATTTTACAGCTCTATACATCACTAGTGAGACCTCATTTGGATTATGCAGCTCAGTTTTGGTCTCCTTACTACAGGATGGAGCGCAATAAGGCTAACAGATTACTAGGATTTATTTCAAGAAGTATAAGCAACAGAAGTCCAAAAGTTATTTTACAGCTCTATACATCACTAGTGAGACCTCATTTGGATTATGCAGCTCAGTTTTGGTCTCCTTACTACAGGATGGATATAGATTCATTGGAGAACATACAAAGAAGAATGACTAAAATGATTTACAGTATAAGAAATCTCCCGTATGAAGATAGACTTAGAGCGTTGAATCTCCACTCTCTGGAGAGACGTAGAATGAGGGGAGATATCATCGAGGTGTACAAGTGGATGATGGGAATAAACAAAGGAGATATTAATAAAATACTGAGGATATCGAACCAAGTAAGAACCAGAAATAACGGATTTAAATTGGATAAATTTAGATTTAGAAAAGACATAGGCAAGTACTGGTTTTCGAACAGAGTTGTAGATGCGTGGAACAATCTTCCGAGTACTGTGATAGAGGCTAGGACCTTGGGTGGCTTTAAAAAGAGATTGGACAAATATATGAGTGGGAGGGGCTGGGTTTGATTGGTGTCGTGAGTACGGGAATAAATTCTTAGGTAGTGGTCGTTTTGATATGGACCTGCCTTGTATGGGCCAGTAGGCCTTCTGCAGTGTTCCTCCATTCTTATGTTCTTATTATTATTATTAAGCTTATTCTGTTCCTAAAAATTATATGGTGCTATCAGCACTTTAGTTATGATACTGTACATAAAAATATACTCAAACTATACCGTGTGGGAGGTTAGTGCAATGAAAGGTACTCAAAGGAACATGAGTAATATATATATATATATATATATGCATACATATGTGTGTGTGTTTGTACACGGGCAATAAGATCACAGTAAACAGGTGATATCACAATATGTAGAACAGTCACTGTGAAAAAATTGTGAACTTCCAAGTGCTGTCGTGATTTCTCACATCAAGAAACTGTAAAAATAAAAGATCAGAAGGTGGCATATAAGGGCGAGATTACACCTCGCGGTCAACATACAACACCTGACTCTTCATAATAATGTGGGTGAGGTGGTCAAGGACCTGTCAGGCACAGCTTATATTCTACCCAAGCTGTAAGATTTTAACTTGTCGAATACATCTTAAATTCTTCCCAAATTTTATTAATTATAAATGAATCTAATATGTATAATTCTAAATCAATATTCATATTAATCTCAAAAAGATTTTTTATGAAAGTTGATTCTATTATATTTCTCTCAACCACGGACCGGCTTGCTCAGGCTTCTGAAAATCAGTTGGATGGTTAAAATCTCTCACATGAATAAACAAAGCATTAGACTCTTGTCCACTTCTAATGTTATATTTATGTTGCTGTAATCTTAGGTCAAGATTTTTCCCAGTTAGACCAGAGCGACACTTCCCAACACCATGGAGAATTACGTCATTTTAAATCAGTATCCCTCACTTTTCCCCCAAAATACCTTATTAGATCACGGTCAAAGCTTCGTCTTGAAGCTAAGCATGATGTCCTAAGTTGTACTGATGGCTTAGTCACTAAGTACTCTCTTCCACAAAATACCTAAGTTGATGGTCCGTCTATTAGTGCCCTGGTGTAACTGGTAGTGCTGCTGTTGTCATATAGAGTGATGGCTCTCATACACAAACTGGAGCACACATCAACAATTGGGCTTCTGACCTTTAAACTGAACTGTTTGCTATACTTCTTGCACCCAAATGTGTCCCAGTATTTTAAGTTGATACTAATTGTAACTGATTCTCTGCCATCCATAAATACTCTTAGCTCCACGAGTATCAGTTGTGGCATGCTTGTGTCAGGAGCGAGACACTGGGATGGCAGAACTGTTGACAGCAGAGTCAGAGTACACCTTCTGTGGATTCTTCTATTTCACATTGGTGTTCAAGGGCAAGATAGCAGGGAAGAAATTACAGTGAGGAAGTAACTTGCAATCTTGGGCTGACAAGTAGTAGTCTGAGGACAATAATAAGAAAAGAACTTCAAATGAACTTTTTTTTCTTGAGACTGAGAGAGATTAACGCCAGTTAGTTTATCTATCTTCATTCTATCATGCAGGAGGAGCTACATGTCTATGGTACATCCACTAAGATTGGATGTTACCACTTGCCTTGCTCCGGCTGGGCTACGTGTATCTATGGAAGTCTGCACCATCAGCACAGTTCTTCTGACAAAGTTTCCACTGAAAGTTTGTCAGAGGGAATGTTGTCACATCGTACATCGTTATGTGCTCAACAAAATTATGAATTCAGACACAGTTCACTCACAAATGTTCAAGAAATGTCAAAGCATTTTATCCAGAGCGGCACTTACGTACCGGTCACTCTGGAAAAAAATACCCTGACGATGCCTCCTGTGAATAACTCATAACTTAATACTAACACACTCTTAGTAACAACCATAATTAGCTAACTGTTGTGAATATAATGAGTAAGAAGCTACAGTGTAATGCTTGTGCGACGGAATTCATGTCTACAAAAAGAAAGAATACTCATTACGAATACCACCAGAACGTAAACATGTAAATAATTCACTACTACTGTAATTTGCTTCCATAACACTGATGCCAGTCCATGAACCTATGTGCCACGGTAATCTTCTGACTACCACACACAGGATGGGTATGGGGTGACCACAACACACAGTATGGGTATGGGGTGTATAATAAAGCTACTGAACTACACAAAGTCCCTCTGGAAGAGGTATTTGCAACTCACGACAGAGATTATGCAGCAGAAGAGCCTGTTCCCGGATGCCTGTGTATGTTGTGGAGGTGAGAGTGTTTATTACGGCCGTACTGAGAACACCTTCCCTGGGTACCAGTGACGTCAAGTAACGTCACTTAAACATCTCCCAACATGGGACGGAGAGACCAGGAGGTTGGATAGGGGGAGGGGTATGTGGAGGGGGTCAAGAGGAGGAGTGGAGGGAGGAAAGGGGTAGGGGTAGGAAAAGGAGGCAGACAATGTAGTGTCGTAGTTTGCCTCTCTCTCTCTCTCTCTCTCTCTCTCTCTCTCTCTCTCTCTCTCTCTCTCTTACGGTTGGTCAGGGAGACAGTCAACAGATTACAGCCTTCACAGAGGTGAATATCAATACTGGAGAACTGATCTTCAACCAAATAACTGCTGCAGCAGTTGTTTGGTTGATGTGTACCTCAGGGGATGTACTTGGTATGATACTCACTCCAAGATCCTTCTCCTTTGGTGAGGTTTGCAGCATTTGATCCCCGAGCCCATACTCCGTCTCAGGTCTTCTTTGTCCTTCCCCAAACTTCATAACTTTGTTTTTGGTGGGCTTAAACTTCAGGAGCCACTTGTCGGACCTAAGTCGTAGCCTGTCCAGTTTCCTTTGTAGTCTTTCCTGGTTCTCGTCCGCTTGTATTCTCCTCGTTAGTTTCACCTTGTCTGCGAACAGCGATACCTCTGAATCAATCCCTTCTGTCATGTCATTCACGTATACAACAAACAGCACCGGCCCCAGGACTGACCCTTGTGGAACCCCACCCTACACATGCAGCCAATCCGAAACCTCGTCAGGTACAATCAATCGTTGTTTCCTTCCTGTCAAGCATTCACTGATACATTGCAGTGCTTTTCCTGCCTGGTCTAGCGTTTTCCACAACATAACCTTCTCCCCGGTTGTGTGTATTGTGTCCAACACTTGCTGGTGAACTCTACCGCCTCGGTTAACTGAAAGACTTTCTGTCTCCTCTGAGAATACCTCCCAAAAGCTAGTGCTGAGCTCTTCACATACTCCCTGGTCATTCCTTGTGAGCTCCCCTCCTTCATTAGCCTTTATCACCTCGTCTTTGACTCTTCTTTTCCTCCTGATGTGGCTACATAATAACCCTGCGTCAGATTTGGATTTCGATGTTATGTCATTCACAAATTGGCACTGTGCCTCCTTCCTTATCCATGCATATTCGTTTCTGGCTCTTCGACTCAATTCGTTGTCCAGAGTTCTTTGTCCTCTATACTTTTTCTATGTTTTAATACACTTTGACCTCTCTTCACCTCCAGATAAACCACGACCTCACTCTTGTCTTCCCAGTGTGTGTGTACTCACCTAATTGTGGTTGCAGGGGTCGAGACTCAACTCCTGGCCCCGCCTCTTCGCTGTCCGCTACTGGGTCTCTGCTCTCCCTGCTCCATGAGCTTTATCATACCTTGTCTTAAAACTATGTATGGTTCCCGCCTCCACTATATCGTTCGCTAGACTATTCCACTTCCTAACTACTCTATGGCTGAAGAAGTGCTTCCTAACATCCCTTTGACTCATCTGAGTCTTCAGCTTCCAGCTGTGTTCCCTTGTTTCTGTATTCCCTCTCTGGAACATCCTGTCACTATCTGTGTGTGTGTGTGTGTGTGTGTGTGTGTGTGTGTGCGTGTGTGTGTGTGTGTGTGTGTGTGTAGAGACTAAACAATTCATACCAAATTAATGATATTCTCTGTGATCACCAGGGAACTACTGAACACAATACAATCGTAAACGAATCTGGTATCCCTGGTGTGGTGACCACACTGGTATCCCTGGTGTAGGGACCACACTGGTATCCCTGGTGTAGTAACCACACTGGTATCCCTGATGTGGTAACAACACTGGTATCCCTGGTGTGGTAACAACACTGGTATCCCTGGTGTGGTAACCACACTAGTATCCCTGGTGTGGGGACCACACTGATATCCCTGGTATGGTAACCACACTGGTATCCCTGGTGTGGGAACCACACTGGTATCCCTGGTGTGGGAACCACACTGGTATCCCTGGTATGGTACAGTCTTGGGTATAAATTTCCATCTTGTTATGAAGGCTCTTGTTCTTATCGCTTGTTAAAATTAATTGTACTGGCGGAGGAGGGTGGGTGTGGGGGTGGGTAAGTGAAGTGGGCAGTGTTGTGGGGTGGGTTAATGAAGTGGGTTGTGGTGTGGAGTGAGTTAATGAAGTGGGTTGTGGTGTGGGGTAAATAAATGAAGTGGGTTGGGGTGTGGGGTGGATAAATGAAGTGGGTTGTGTTATGGGGTGGATAAATGAAGAGGGTTGTGTTGTGGGGTGGATAAATGAAGTGGGTTGTGTTGTGGGGTGGATAAATGAAGTGGGTTGTGTTATGGGGTGGATAAATGAAGTGGGTTGTGTTATGGGGTGGATAAATGAAGTGGGTTGTGTTATGGGGTGGATAAATGAAGTGGGTTGTGTTATGGGGTAGATAAATGAAGTGGGTTGTGTTGTGGGGTGGATAAATGAAGTGGATTGTGTTGTGGGGTGGATAAATGAAGTGGGTTGTGTTGTGGGGTGGATAAATGAAGTGGGTTGTGTTGTGGGGTGGATAAATGAAGTGGATTGTGTTGTGGGGTGGATAAATGAAGTGGGTTGTGTGTTATGGGGTGGATAAATGAAGTGGGTTGTGGTGTAAGTGGTGCTGGTAGTGGTGCTGGCTGAGTACACTACACGCTGGACGTACGTCGATCGTAGTCACAGTCCTGCACACCAGTTAGGTTTAAGGTTTGTCAGGAAAGAGGACAAGTGTTTCCTGACGCTGGTTTTAATCATATGATCCACAGCTGGAGCTTTTAGTTATCTGACCGAGGCCTTCCACTGGCTTACCCGTCAACCCCTTTAAAAATTAAGGTTATTATTATTAGCATTACACCCCTGTACATCGTCAGCTACCAGCTGTGAGCATGGTAGTGCATCACCTCCTGGGATGAGTGCACCTTCCTCAGACTGGGTAGCTACCGCTTGGTCTTGGAGGTCAGGTAGTGTGGGTGGTTACCAGTGGTGCAATTTGTGGGGTGGGGTGGTGAGGACGTCAACAGCAAGGAACAGTGCTGTGAGGTGCTGTTTGTGGGGTGGGGTGGTGAGGACGTCAACAGCAAGGAACAGTGCTGTGAGGTGCTGTTTGTGGGGTGGGGTGGTGAGGACGTCAACAGCAAGGAACAGTGCTGTGAGGTGTTGTTTGTGGGGTGGGGTGCTGAGGACCTCAACAGCAAGGAACAGTGCTGTGAGGTGCTGTTTGTGGGGTGGGGTGGTGAGGACGTCAACAGCAAGGAACAGTGCTGTGAGGTGCTGTTTGTGGGGTGGGGTGGTGAGGACGTCAACAGCAAGGAACAGTGCTGTGAGGTGTTGTTTGTGGGGTGGGGTGCTGAGGACCTCAACAGCAAGGAACAGTGCTGTGAGGTGCTGTTTGTGGGGTGGGGTGGTGAGGACGTCAACAGCAAGGAACAGTGCTGTGAGGTGTTGTTTGTGGGGTGGGGTGGTGAGGACGTCAACAGCAAGGAACAGTGCTGTGAGGTGTTGTTTGTGGGGTGGGGTGCTGAGGACCTCAACAGCAAGGAACAGTGCTGTGAGGTGCTGTTTGTGGGGTGGGGTGGTGAGGACGTCAACAGCAAGGAACATTGGTGTGCCAACCACAAACAACAATAAAAAAAACACTAACAACAGCCAGCATTAACACCATCAAGAACAACAGTAATCACACGATCACTGCCAACCCAGGTAGTTACAGCACCAGCAGCATCCTGGCTCACTATGTATTCATTTGCATGACAAACCTCATTAACCCCCCTCCCCCACATGCTGTAAACATTTTATTAACATCACAATGTTTTAAGAGTAAAGGAAAGCGCACATTATAAACGTGGCTCATCCTCTCTGTTATTCTTACTAATATAGATGTTAATGTGGGTGTTACAGTGGTATATTTTTTAATTTCAATTCATTTAAATTTTAAAAAAGAGTAAGGGCTGTACACACAAACACACACACACACAGGGGAATGTCCTACGAAGAAAGGTTAAGGGAAATCGGCCTGACGACACTGGAGGACAGGAGGGTTAGGGGAGACATGATAACGACATACAAAATTTTGCGAGGAATCGATAAGGTGGACAGAGACATAATGTTTCAGAGATGAGACAGCAACGAGGGGTCACAGTTATAAGTTGAAGACTCAGATGAGTCAAAGGGATGTTAGGAAGTACTTCTTCAGTCATAGAATTGTCATGAAGTGGAATAGTCTGGAAAGTGATGTAGTGGAGGCAGGAACCATACATAGCTTTAAAACGAGGTATGATAAAGCTCATGGAGCAGGGAGAGAGAGAGGACCTACTACCGATCAGAGAAGCGGCGGGACGAGGAGCTGAGTCTCGACCCCTGCAACCACATATAGGTGAGTACACATACACGCACACTCACACACACACACACAAGAAAGATATGGATCACGTTAATAGGTTTGGATCCAAATAATGTATCCTTGATAGTAGTGGAGGAAACTGACTTTATAAAGTTTTAAGTTGAGATTTATCAAGTCATGGGTAGGACGAGTTCAACCTTATTTCATTAAGTGTACACACTATAGGCAAATTGATAAACAAGACACATGTAGTACTCCACTTGGGTGACTCTTTGATGAGATGTATCACCTGCACGACAGATTCTTTAGTTGTATATGTGAGTGATTTTGAGGTGGTCGGTCTCTCAGGCTTGATGGCAGGTGGTCACCACTTTAGCATAAAATTAAGACACCAAGACGGTGATATATATATATAAATATATATATGTCGTGCCGATTAGGTAAAACTTGCGATTTTGGCTTAAATAGCAACGCTCATCTTGCCATATAAGACAAGCGAAAATTTGTGTATGCAATAATTTCGCAAAAATCATTCTGAACCTAACGAAAAAATATATTTAATTGTGTTTGTTTATTATTAAATTATTGTAAACGTATCTAAAATATATTTAGTTGGATTAGGCTAAATTAAATTGTGCTTGTTATAATAAGGTTAGGTAAGTTTTCGAAGATTCTTTTGGTTCAAAATTAAAATTTTTTACATCAACATAAATGAAAAAAATATGTCTTTAAACGTATAAAATTGGAAGATATTTTGTTTCATTAATGTTAATGTAAAAATTTATAATTTTGCACCAAAAGAATCTTAGAAAACTTACCTAACCTTATCATAACAAGCACAATTTAATTTAGCCTAATCCAACTAAATATATTTTAGATACGTTTACAATAATTTAATAATAAACAAACAATGAAATATATTTTTTTCGTTAGGTTCAGAATGGTCTTTGCGAAATTATTGCATACACAAATTTTCGCTTGTCTTATATGGCAAGATGAGCGTTGCTATTTAAGCCAAAATCGCAAGTTCTGAATATTCGGCACGACATATAAATATATAAAGAGAAAATAAAATAAAAAAATAAAAGAGAAAAAAGAGGAAATAAAGACTTAATAAAAGAGAAAATAAAAACATAATAAAAGAAGCGAAAATAAAGAGTGTGGGGTCCCCAGATGACCGTCACTCTGACACTGGTCAACAATACCTTCTGTCTGTTTCTCTAATCTCCAACAGAAATTTGAAACTTAAATCTGGACCAAGTCGCCTAGGGAGAGAGAGAGAGAGGGAGAGTGTGTTTGTGGTATTTTCTTCCGCTATTATTTTTTTCCTCTCTCTTCTTTCATTTTGCTTCTTTTGTGGTGAAAAGTTTCTTTCTTCTTGGTTCTATTATTCACTCCTGGCTTCACTAGTCCCTGTTTCTGTCTTTCAGCTGGTGTTTTGGGCTCTGAATGAGGTAGTTGTCTTTAAGTGAGTCAACTCATTTTCAAGTGAGTCACCTCATCTTTGAGTGAGCTTATTTTTGAGTCACCTCATTTTTAAGTGAGTCAGCTCATTTTTAAGTGAGTCAGCTCATTTTTAAGTGAGTCAACTCATTTTTAAGTGAGTCAGTTCATCTTTGAGTAAGTCTAGTCGTTCTTAAATCATAATGTTTTTCCTCAAGCGAGTTTTCCGTCTTAAATCAGATTCCTTGTCTATTTCTTGGAGATTGAGACTGTGTGTGTGTGTGTGTGTGTGTACTCACCTAGTTGTGGTTGCAGGGGTCGAGTCACAGACAGATCAGGACACGCATGAGCCAGGGAGACTCCTCACACGAGCCTCCAAGACCTGTTCTTAGGTTCTAGTGAGTTGCTTTAGCTTATCTTTCGTGGTTTAGAAAAACCGTCGATGGTTGTACGTGAACCAGTGAGTGTATTCACGACCACTGAACCCCTGTTCAACGTGAGGTGCTACGGCCGACGGAGAGTGAGCGTATCACACCAGGATCCACGGTATGGCAGTGGAAGAACTTACCACTGTGTCCTCAGGCAGTGCAGTAGAGAGAGATAGATAGATAAAGAGAGAGAGAGAGAGAGGAAGCGTCTTGTAGAACCTTGGACCTTCTGTTCTCGGGAATCTGAGTCAACGAAGAGATATCCTGGTGTATCAAAGTTGACTAGGAGAGTTCCTATCGTAACAAGTTGGAACCCGAGACGTCTGGTGTGAGAGCCGAGGAAGCAGGTGTGTATACAGCTGTCACCGAACTAATGAACCAGGCTGCTGGGAAATATAATGATCAATACTCCCCCTCCCCCCCCCTCCGTCTCTTCTGACGCTTTCATATCGCAGGACATCGGTTCGAGACTTTCCTTATCAATCTATTTATCTCGAGTCTGAGAGAAAATGAGAAAAGAGCCTCGTCCGAGGCCTTATTCTTACATGCGACATCAGGGATCTGAGTTTTTTTTGTCCCCCTCATACAACCCATCCACGTAGAGAATAAGGTAGAGAGAGACAGGCAGCTATGATGCCACAAGACGAGCAGTGGGTATAAGGACAGGAGAAAATCCTAAGTAAACCGTGTCTTAAATATACATTCTGGCATGGTTTAAGGAGTAGTTTTTAGCTCTGCTAAAATGAAAATGAAAGTCATTCTCGGGAGAGATAATCAGAAATGATGGTTTATCCTGCATTACGTGTATTTAAACTCTCTTGTCTGCTTGCTGCCCCTGTCACCAAGACTGTCACCAAGACAGTCATCAAGACAGTCACCAAGACTGTCACCAAGACAGTCATCAAGACAGTCACCAAGACAGTCACCAAGACAGTCACCAAGACTGTCACCAAGACAGTCATCAAGACAGTCACCAAGACAGTCACCAAGACAGTCACCAAGACAGTCATCAAGACAGTCACCAAGACTGTCACCAAGACAGTCATCAAGACAGTCACCAAGACAGTCACCAAGACAGTCACCAAGACAGTCATCAAGACTGTCACCAAGACAGTCACCTAGACAGTCACCAAGACTGTCACCAAGACAGTCATGAAGACAGTCACCAAGACTGTCACCAAGACAGTCACCAAGACTGTCACCAAGTCAGTCATGAAGACAGTCACCAAGACAGTCACCAAGACAGTCATCAAGACTGTCACCAAGACAGTAACCAAGACAGTCACCAAGATTGTCACCAAGACAGTCATGAAGACAGTCACCAAGACAGTCATGAAGACAGTCACCAAGACAGTCATCAAGACTGTCACCAAGACAGTCACCAAGACAGTCATCAAGACAGTCACCAAGACAGTCATCAAGACAGTCATCAAGACAGTCACCAAGACAGTCACCAAAACAGAAACCAAGACAGTCAGGAGGTAGAGCGACCTTGACAGTCAAGTGGTATAGGCAGAATCCATACATCGTTTTAAGAATAGGTATGACAGAGCTCACGCAGCATGGAGAGATCAAAGCCAGTAGTGATCAGCAGGAAGGCGGGGCCAAGAGCTGAGCCTCGACCCCCTGCAACACACACACTGATAATATTACATCACCTTTGTGGTGTCTATGAATATAAATCTTCCGGTTAGAATAAAAGCTTAAAACATATTTACGTCCCTCCTATCCCTCTTCTCTATCACCTCCTATCCCTCCTCTCTATCACCTCCTCCTATCCCTCCTCTCTATCACCTCCTTCTATCCCTCCTCTCTATCACCTCCTCCTATCCCTCCTCGCTATCACCTCCTATCCCTCCTCTCTATCACCTTCTCCTATCCCTCCTCTCTATCACCTCCTCCTATCCCTCCTCTCTATCACCTCCTCCTATCACCTCCTCTGTATCACCTCCTATCCCTCCTCCTATCCCTCCTCTCTATCACCTCCTTCTATCCCTCCTCTGTATCACCTTCTCCTATCCCTCCTCTCTATCACCTTCTTCTATCCCTCCTCTGTATCACCTCCTCCTATCACCTCCTCTCTATCCATCCTCCTATCCCTCCTCTGTATCACTTCCTCCTATCCCTTTTCTCTATCACCTCCTCCTATCCCTCCTTTCTATGACCTCCTCCTATCCCTCCTCTCTATCACCTCCTCCTATCCCTCCTCTCTATCACCTCCTCCTATCCCTCCTCTCTATCACCTCCTCCTATCCCTCCTCTCTATCACCTCCTCCTATCCCTCCTCTCTATCACCTCTTCCTATCCCTCCTCTCTATCACCTCCTCCTCCTATCCCTCCTCTCTATCACCTCCTCCTATCCTTCCTCTCTATCACCTCCTCCTCCTATCCCTCCTCTCTATCACCTCCTCCTCCTATCCCTCCTCTCTATCACCTCCTCCTATCCCTCCTCTCTATCACCTCCTCCTATCCCTCCTCTCTATCACCTCCTCCTATCCCTCCTCTCTATCACCTCTTCCTATCCCTCCTCTCTATCACCTCCTCCTCCTATCCCTCTTCTCTATCACCTCCTCCTATCCCTCCTCTCTATCACCTCCTCCTCCTATCCTTCCTCTCTATCACCTTCTCCTATCCCTCCTCTCTATCACCTCCTCCTCCTATCCCTCCTCTCTATCACCTCCTCCTCCTATCCCTCCTCTCTATCACCTCCTCCTCCTTCTATCCTCCTTCCCTTGCTCCCTCCCTCACCCCATCCCATCTCTTCTTTTCTCCACTGACTTCTTCCCTCTCTCCGTTACTCCCCTCTGTCCCTCACCCTCTTCTTAAATTATACTTCTCATTATCTTCTTACCCCTTAACTCAGTTCTCCTTACCTTCCCCTTATCCCTCTCATTTTTCTCTCTCCTCCTTCTCATTCGTCTTCTTCTTCTCTCAGACCTCCTCAGAACTCTTCCCACTCTCAAGAAAATCATGTTTGTCTATAAGACACTGTCACTCACTATAACACTGTCACTCACTATAACACTGTCACTCACTATAACACTGTCACTCACTATAACACTGTCACTCACTATAACACTGTCACTCACTATAACACTGTCACTCACAATAAGACATTGTCACTCACAATAAGACATTATCACTCACTATAAGACATTATCACTCACAATAAGACATTATCACTCACTATAACACTGTCACTCACTATAAGACATTATTACTCACTATAAGACATTATTACTCACAATAAGACATTATTACTCACTATAAGACATTATTACTCACTATAAGACATTATTACTCACTATAAGACATTTTTCACTCACTATAAGACATTATTACTCACTATAAGACATTATCACTCACTATAAGACATTATCACTCTCTATAAGACATTATTACTCACAATAAGACATTATCACTCACTATAAGACATTATCACTCACTATAAGACATTATCACTCACTATAAGACATTATCACTCACTATAAGACATTATCACTCACTATAAGACATTATCACTCACTATAAGACATTATCACTCACTATAAGACATTATCACTCACTATAAGACATTATCACTCACTATAAGACATTATTACTCACTGTAAGACATTATTACTCACTATAAGACATTATTACTCACTATAACACTGTCACTCACTATAAGACATTATCACTCACTATAAGACATTATCACTCACTATAAGACATTATCACTCACTATAAGACATTATCACTCACTATAAGACATTATCACTCACTATAAGAC
>WNWK01018663.1:0-39420 GCA_009830355.1 Cherax destructor | reverse complement strand
GCCACTTAATCCCGAAATCCTAGATTATTATTTTACATTATTGAATTATTTTACATTAATACTAGTGAGGGGCTCTTGATATCAGTATTACATTCATCTTGCTCTTGCTTTGCTTCCCATTCCACTGGCCTTGTATGACCCAAATGAGTTTAGCGCTTTCCATGGCTGCTGCGTCGTGTGAATTGGATTGAACGTATCATGGGTTTAGGCTGTGTAAATATGTTACTTTGCCAACTTTTAACTGTCTGTTTAATCAAGGATAAGCTCACATTTACTACAGAGTAAACCATTATTAGCCTATTTGATCAGAGACTGTGTTCTCTTCAGTCTTGGGACTCTGCGTTGGCTGTACTAAAAGCACTAAGCTAAACTAAAGAATTCAAAGACTGTTAAATATATATATATATATATATATATATATATATATATATATATATATATATATATATATATATATATATATATATATATATTTATATATATATATATATATATATATATATATATATATATATATATATATATATATATATATATATATATATATATATTTTATAATATAGGGAGGTACCACCTCTGGAACTTTACTGGGGACCCTCATCCTCAGAGAAGACAATAAACGTACCTCAGGGAAAACTCGAGGTTCTCCCCGGAGCTGTTTGAATATTTTCTTCTCCTACCACCCCCTATATATGATGATGGAATGCTTTATTAACAGACAGAATACATCAATGGAAAACATGAACATGAATAAAATGGTATAATATATAAAAGATTATGAATCTCCTCCAGCTCCTCCGAAGCCGGACGCGAGCCAAGTATGCAGCATGCGTTTTCCCTCTGGATGGCCACGCTGAGACGCTGGAACATGAACGTGGCTGCCCTTGGGTCCCTGGTGGTGTCGATGAGTCTGGAACCCAGTTCTTTAAGGAAACGCATTTTTTGCCCACGCTCCCAAGGTCTCTGATCCCACTGGGACAAATTTATACTGTTGGCTTATGTCCCTGTACTTGCCGATCTTGTACTCCTCTCTGTGGTCAGCAGCTCCTCCCTGTCGCCCGACACTGTGATGGATGTAGGTGTCAGCCAGTGTCGACACACAGGTATAATCCCATGCTAAGAGCTTGCCATTCTTCCAAGGATAGATGGTGATCCCGTCGATGCGGTTTGCTGGGTTGTGGGCATTGTTGGCTGCTAGTGATCGAGGCTCTCTCTCGGCTGGGCATCCAGCTGTAGCAAGGGTTCTCTTTATGATGTCGTTGGCCTCATTGTGTCTTGCATACCAACCCTTGGTTTTAGAACAGTTAAGACCATGTAGACCATATTGGTCGGCTTGCGCATCGCCGCAAATACACGTATATTCCGTGTGAATTGGGGCAGCAAGGCGCAGAGCCACTGCAATACGAAGGGTTTTAGGGTCGAGGCGTGTTCCCATGGCCAAAATGGGAACTGTTTGGAGGAAGTCCCCAGAGTGATGTGCACTCACAGCTAGGAGACAGGCAGTTTTCCTGTCTGATGTTACAGCCCTAAGCATATTGGCAAGTATCTTTTCAGCGATGGGGCCGTCCCAGCTTGACTGTTTGTAGGTCAGTTCTTCACTAGGTTTTGGTGTTGGAGCAGCAAGAGTCTCCCATTCAGTGATGGCACTGGTGTAGCAAGGGTCCTGTATTCCTGCTGAATCACTGAGGTTGTCTGGAAGAATTTGTTTTATTAGCTCATTTGATGCTATGGAAGAGGATAAGAAAGCTGGTAGGGCAATCTGGGAGGATTTGCGTACTCCCAGCCCCCCAAGTCTGACTGGAAGTGAGGCTTACAACCACTGTCCATCTTCGAGGGAAAGATTCAATACACTCTCTAGCATGGTCTTGAGGAGAGAGTCATATTCCTTGAGTTTTGGGCTGCTGAAGGCTGGGGAGCATCTCAGGAAGTATGTAAGTTTTGGGAATGACAGGCACCTGGTGAGTAGGTAGAAGGCATCATGTGTATCGATGTCTTTCATCCTACCTTCCATCGTCCTGAGGTCTGAGATTTTTTTTTCTAGGACCAGATCGATGGCATTGGGCCCCAGAGGAGCACCAAGGAGAGTGCTGTTGGCTGGATCAATGGCTCGTGCCCCTGGTAAAACAGCCCTAATGTCCTGGATCATCTGTGGATTGGTGGAAACTATCTCACATTTGGTGGGGTTTAAAGATAGGCCCAGGCTCTCTACCATATCTTTAATTTTCCTGATGTCTCCTAGGAGAGATTGTGTAGTGCCAGCTAGGGTGTCATCATCCAAGAACCAGATATTGAGCTCACTGGACAATGCTTCTGTGACATCCTTGATGACTAGACAGAATAGAAAGGGGGCACGAGGGACCCCTGCTGCACACCCTCACACGAGTCAATTTCATGGTCCCCAAACAAAAGTTTAGAAGCCACACTATAACACGATTCTATGAAGGGATAGAGGGAAGGAAAGTGCCTAGAAACTGCTTGGAGAGCAGCATCCCTTCTGACTGAGTTGAAAGCATTGGCAAAGTCCAATTTGATTAAGGCTTTTTCATTGGACATGTTGTTGATGTATGCTCGTGCTGCATGGGCAGCTGCTTCACAGCCTTGTTGAACACCAAAACCGAGCTGAGTTGGTTTCAACATTGAGGCAGCATCTTGACTCACCATTCGTACTGCAGCCTTGGCAACTAGGCGCCGAAGGGTGTTGCCCACTGCAGTGGGTCTGATCCCTCCATCCTTTTTCCGGAGGGCACACAGTGAGGCACCAAAGAAAAGGGGTCTAATGGCCTCTGGGACACTACCAGCCAGGCACCCATTGGAAAATTTTGTGAGTTCAGACAACAATCTCCCAGAGACCTCACCAAGACCTGGATTGAGCATTTGTTTTAGGTGTTGTGGCCTTAAACCAGTGAAACCTCCTGCTGAGCCCTGTGGGAATGACATAGCAGCTTTATACACATCGGCGTCCCGTAAGGTTAAATGTTCTGCACCTGCTGCAATGTCAAGGGGCCAATATATATATATATATATATATATATATATATATATATATATATATATATATATATATATATATATATATATATATATATATATATATATATATATATATATATATGTTATGCCGAATAAGAACACTTACGATTTTGTCTTAAATAGCAACGTACTTCTTGCCGAATAGGGCAAGCGAAAATTTGTGTATGCAATAATTTCGGAGAAATCATTCTAAACCTAACGAACAAAAATATATTTCATTGTGTTTGATTATTAAATATATATATAAAGAGAGGAGTGTAGAGCAGAGAGAGATATTTTGGGAGATGTTAAGCGAATGTATAGGAACCTTTGAACCAAGTGAGAGAGTAATTGTGGTAGGGGACCTAAATGCTAAAGTGGGAGAAACATTTAGAGAGGGTGTGGTAGGTAAGTTTGGGGTGCCAGGTGTAAATGATAATGGGAGCCCTTTGATTGAACTTTGTATAGAAAGGGGTTTAGTTATAGGTAACACATATTTTAAGAAAAAGAGGATAAATAAGTATACAAGATATGATGTAGGGCGTAATGACAGTAGTTTGTTGGACTACATATTGGTAGATAAAAGACTGTTGAGTAGACTTCAGGATGTACATGTTTATAGAGGGTCCACAGATATATCAGATCACTTTTTAGTTGTAGCTAAAGTGGGAGTAAAAGGTAGATGGGATACAAGGAAAATAGAAGCAGTAAGTAAGAGAGAGATGAAGGTTTATAAACTAAAAGAGGAGGCAGTTAGGGTAAGATATAAACAACTATTGGAGGATAGATGGGCTAGTGAGAGTGTAGGCAATGGGGTCGAAGATGTATGGAGTAGGTTAAAGAATGTAGTGTTAGAGTGTTCAGCAGAAGTTTGTGGTTACAGGAAAGTGGGTGCGGGAGGGAAGAAGAGCGATTGGTGGAATGATGATGTAAAAAGAGTAGTAAGGGAGAAAAGGTTAGCATATGAGAGGTTTTTACAAAGTAGAAGTAATGCAAGGAGGGAAGAGTATATGAAGAAAAAAAGAGAGGTTAAGAGAGTGGTCAAGCAATGTAAAAAGAGAGCAAATGAGAGAATGGGTGAGATGTTATCAATAAATTTTGAGAGTTTACATGTCAGCAGATGGTTCTATGAAGGATGAGGTGAATCATAGAATTGATGAGGGGAAAAGGGTGAGTGGTGCACTTGGGAGTCTGTGGAGACAAAGAACTTTGTCCATGGAAGTTAAGAGGGGAATGTATGAGAGTATAGTTATACCAACACTCTTATATGGGTGTGAAGCATGGGTGATGAATGTCTGAGGTCAATGTGTGGTGTGAATATAATGCAGAGAATTCGGAATTTGGAAATTAGGAGGAGGTGCGGGATTACCAAAACTATTATCCAGAGGGCTGAGGAGGGGTTGTTGAGGTGGTTCGGACATGTAGAGAGAATGGAACGAAACATAATGACCTCGGGAGTGTATAAATCTGTAGTGGAGGGAAGGCGGGGTAGGGGTCGGCCTAGGAAAGGTTGGATGGAGGGGGTAAAAGAGGTTTTGTGTGCGAGGGGCTTGGATTTCCAGCAAGCATGCGTGTGCGTATTTGAAAGGAGTGAATGGAGACAAATTACTTGACGTGCTGTTGGAGTGTGAGCAAAGTAACATTTATGAAGGGATTCAGGGAAACCGGCAGGCCGGACTTGAGTCCTGGAGATGGGAAGTACAGTGTCTGCATTCTGAAGGAGGGGTGTTAATGTGTTAAGGACCAGGCAGAACTACAAAGGGATCTGGACAGGCTGCAAGCCTGGTCCAGCAACTGGCTCCTGGAGTTCAACCCCACCAAGTGCAAAGTCATGAAGATTGGGGAAGGGCAAAGAAGACCGCAGACGGAGGACAGCCTAGGGGGCCAGAGACTGCAAACCTCAATCAAGGAAAAAGACCTTGGGGTGAGTATAACACCAGGTACATTTTCTGAGGCGCACATCAACCAAATAGCTGCTGCAGCATATGGGCGCCTAGCAAACCTAAGAACAGCATTCCGACATCTTAATAAAGAATCGTTCAGGACCCTGTACACTGTGTACGTTAGGCCCATACTGGAGTATGCAGCACCAGTTTGGAACCCACACTTGGCCAAGCACGTGAAGAAGCTCGAGAAAGTGCAAAGGTTTGCAACAAGACTAGTCCCGGAGCTAAGGGGTATGTCCTACGAGGAAAGTTTAAGGGAAATCGACCTGAATGTTCCAGAGACAGAATGTTCCAGAGATGGGACACAGCAACAAGGGGACACAGTTGGAAGTTGAAGACTCAGATGAATCACAGGGATGTTACGAAGTATTTCTTCAGTCACAGAGTGGTCGGGAAGTGGAATAGTTTAGGAAGTGATGTAGTGGAGGCAGGCTCCATACATAGTTTTAAGAAGAGGTATGATAAAGCTCATGGCGCAGGGAGAGTTACCCAGTAGCGGCCAGTGAAGAGGCGGGGCCAGGAGCTATGACTCGACCCCTTCAACCACAACTAGGTGAGTACATATATATATTATTTTTTTTTATTTTCTTGCCAGAGGGGTGCTTTACACTACAATTATAAAACTGCAACATTAACACCCCTCCTTCAGAGTGCAGACACTGTACTTCCCATCTCCAGGACTCAAGTCCGGCCTGCCGATTTCCCTGAATCTCTTCATAAATGTTACTTTGCTCACACTCCAACAGCACGTCAAGTATTAAAAACTATTTGTCTCCATTCACTCCTATCAAATACACTCACACATGCTTGCTGGAAGTCCAAGCCCCTCGCACACAAAACCTTCTTTACCCCCTCCCTCCAGCCTTTCCTAGGCCGACCCCTACCCCGCCTTCCCTCCACTACAGATTTATACACTCTCGAAGTCATTCTGTCTCGTTCCATTCTCTCTATATGTCCTAACCACCTCAACAACCCCTCCTAAGCCCTCTGGATAATCGTTTTGGTAATCCCGCACCTCCTCCTAATTTCCAAACTCCGAATTCTCTGCATTATATTCACACCACACATTAACCTCAGACATGACATCTCCACTGCCTCCAGCCTTCTCCTCGTTGCAACATTCATCACCCATGCATCACGCCCATATAAGAGCGTTGGTATAACTATACTCTCATACATTCCCCTCTTTACTTCCATGGACAAAGTTTTTTGTCTCCACAGACTCCGAAGTGCTCCACTCACCCTTTTCCCCTCATCAATTCTATGATTCACCTCATCCTTCATAGACCCATCTGCTGACATGTCCACTCCCTAATATCTGAATACATTCACCTCCTCTATACTCCCTCCCTCCAATCTGATATCCAATCTTTCGTCACCTAATCTTTTTGTTATCCTCATCACCTTACTCTTTCCTATATTCACCTTCAATTTTCTTCTTTTACACACCCTACCAAATTCATCCACCAACCTCTGCAACTTCTCTTCAGAATCTCCCAAAAGCATAGTGTCATCAGCAAAAAGCAACTGTGACAACTCCCACTTTGTATTTGATTCTTTATCTTTTAACCCCACACCTCTTGCCAAGACCCTCGCATTCACTTCTCTTACAACCCCATCTATAAATATATTGAACAACCACGGCGACATCACACATCCTTGTCTAAGGCCCACTTTTACTGGGAAATAGTCCCCCTCCCTCCTACACACTCTAACCTGAGCCAAACTATCCTCATAAAAACTCTTCATTGCTTTCAGTAACCTACCTCCTATTCCATACACCTGCAACATCTGCCACATTGCCCCCCTATCCACCCTATCATATGCCTTTTCCAAATCCATAAATGCCACAAAAACCTCTTTACCCTTATCCAAATACTGTTCACCTATATGTTTCACTGTAAACACTTGGTCTACAAACCCCCTACCTTTCCTAAAGCCACCTTGTTCATCTGCTATCCTGCTTCCTGTCTTACTCTTAATTCTTTCAATAATAACTCTACCATACACTTTACCAGGTACACTCAACAGACTTATTCCCCTATAATTTTTGCACTCTCTTTTGTCCCCTTTGCCTTTATACATACGTATATATATATATATATATATATATATATATATATATATATATATATATATATATATATATATATATATATATATATATATATATATATATATATATATATATATATATATATATATATATATATATATATATTATTGTACCCACGAACGAGTGGTATTGATCAATAACAACACTGCCAACTATTCGAACCCATGCTGCTTTGGCCTGCCTCACAGTGAGCGAAAACACATGACTCTCTGGTATCAATTGAATAGCTCTGCTCTTTACCCCAGGGAACTGTAAAAGCTGACCAGGCAAATGTGATAGGAACGAGAAATACAAACGACAAAAAAATAATGCGTACTGGAGGTAACAACAGCTGAGGGACGCAACAATAGCAGGATATTGTGTGACCAGTACGTACTGAGACACATTTACCAATGAGCAACTCAATATGTCTTACTAGAGAAGGTGGAACTCCCGACGCTCAGTTTATAAAGTAAACAATCAAGGACGTTACAGGCGGCGGATTCCCCTACTCTGGCAAACAACTATTCCTAAAGACACTTTCCTAATATGCCTAATTTACATACCTTGAAACTTTCCCTTACAAGGAATAGACACAGAATTTTGGAAGCAACAGTGATCCACCTCACCAAAACCATTGAAAAAACAGTGGAATGTATATGATGACTGGAACTGTTCCTCACATTATTCCTGATTCATGTAATACACATAATATATTTGTCACCTTACTCCCACCCTCTGATCTCGCTAATACTTACCTCACCAAACTTATTTAGCAATTTAATGACCTCATGTGTGACCAACTCTGTAGTTTGAGGACAGTGTGTCCTGACTTCCTCTGACCCCGACCTCATTGTGCTTCTTTTTCGATTGCTCATTCCTGTGTATTGATAAAGTCCATTCTTGGGAAAAACGTTGTATTAAAAGAATCCTCTGCTACCAGTGTTTATTTTCAATTTACCACTACACTTAAAGTATGCTAGTCACAGCCAGCTTTCTGATACAGTTGACTTACTGATCACTGATAACTGCTGTATAGCGGTAAAATATATGAGGATACAGAGTAAATCAGCAGGAACTAAAAATACTGTTCTCCAATTTTTTCTGTGTATATTTGTTTACAGGAACCGAAATTACGTTCCAATGTAATGGACTATCTATCAATGGCTATGCTTCATTACAGTCACTTGATCTTTTTCCCGACGAGTACATTGTTAGGAGTGATGTTAGTTAGAGAATTGATAATTTGGAGACCTTTTATCTTACAATCCTTGATGAAAAAGGAAGGAAAATGTAGCTCTGTGAACTTTTGGTGTATATGTACTCCTCGTCCAGACACTCTGGAGTGTAAACTCAGTTTACTCTTAAGGAAAATGTAATGTGATGTCTCTTTTGGTCTTAGTATCCTGACTGGAATGGAAGTGTGTGAGATCATTTTTGTTTGTAGGTTTCCTGTAAACTTGTAATCTTAGAGTGTTGTCTTCTCTGTGATGACACCGAGAAATGGTAACCTGTTAATGAACATTCAAGTATGATCTGGATCGCCAGTTCAACTGCGTTGAGCCATCTCTGAAGATTCTGCACGTCAAAACGCAAAGAGAGACAGAGAAAAACAATTATTTTCTGTATTGGATCGAATTACAGGTCATAGCCATATAATCTAAACAAAGTGGCTAGGATTGTTCCAGAGATGAATGGTGGAAGATGAGACGGAGTTTGAGTTAATGTCCATTTCAATATATAACATGTTAGGTAACACAAGTTTGTTGCCAGGATGGAACACCCTTTACCGAGCAGGGGAACATTTATGGTGCTTTCTTTGTTTATTGTATTTTCACTTGTATGTCATTGTTACTTATAAATGTCAAACAGAAAATGTCAGAAATTTCGAAGCTATATTAATATATTGGGAGCTATATTTATTATCCTGGAAGATATATTAATATCCTGGGACCTATATTTAATATCCTGGAAGCAATATTATTATTCTGGAAGCTATATTATTATCCTGGGAGCTTTATTAATATCCTGAGAGCTATATTATTATCCTGGGAGATTTATTAATATCCTGGGAGCTATATTATTATCCTGGGAGATTTATTAATATCCTGGGAGCTATATTATTATCCTCGGAGCTTTATTAATATCCGGGGAGCTTAATTACTATCCTGGGAGCTACATAATTATCCTGGAAGCTATATTATTATCATGGGAGCTATATTATTATCCTGAGAGCTATAATATTATCCTGAGAGCTATATTATTGTCCTGGGAGATACATTATTATCCTGGAAGCTATATTATTATCCTGGGAGCTATATTATTATCCTGAGAGCTATATTATTATCCTGAGAGCTATATTATTATCCTGGGAGCTATATTATTGTTCTGGGAACTACATTATTATCCTGGGAGCTACATTATTATCATGGGAGCTATATTATTATCCTGGGAGCATATTAATATCCTGGGAGCTATATTATTATCCTGGGAGCTATATTATTATCCTGGGAGCTTTAATAATATCCTGGGAGCTATATTATTATCCTGGGAGCTATATTATTATCCTGGGAGCTACATTATTATCCTGGGAGCTATATTTTACTATGTAAAAAAATCACTTTTGTCTTGTTCCTGGGAAATAAGCATCATTTTCCAATTCTTTATAACTAAACAAATTTTAAAAAAGCAATTTTGATCCTAAAATTTTGTTTTTGTGGTCAGGACACTTGTGGAACACTTTCAAGAAAGACTGATGTAAAACTATTATATTCTAGGGTTTTGCTTGGCAAATATAAAAACATGGGCTCACAAACCATCAGTCAGTTCAGCTCTGGCTGCATGAGAAGACACATCAGAAGAAGTGAAATGGCATCAAGAGATTGCAATCATTCTCCAGATGCATTCTGCTACATATGTGGTCAAATCATTAAGACAAGAGCAAAGAAGTTCTCTGTAACAGCATCTAAAAAAATGTGTGAAACTTACAAAGCAAATTTTGGCATGCCAGTTGTGGACCAAGACAAGACCTGGGCTCCTCATGTTGCTTTAAAATTCTAATTCAAATTCAAATGTTTATTTCTCTGTAAAGATTACAATGTGTGGTTTACATATTATAAAACAATAATTACAAAGAAGGCCACTAGCACGCCTAGCATGCCTAGACATTTCGGCCAGACTAATAATACTTCTTCCTCTATATTACAAATTACAAATGATTAATAGATTTACAATAGTGAGGTAGTTCAGAACATTTAAGAATATAACAATTTGTAAATTTACTAATAAGAATTGTTTTGTCTTGGCATGACGCACAGTTTCTATTAAAGCTCCTATATTGGAGTATCTCAGGCAAAGTTAGGACTAGCTGGAGATTTATTAGGCAATAGTCACATTCGGAATTTTATGTTTACTGTCATTTGGGTGAGTGTTGGTGTAAATGAGGAGGATGTGTGTATGTGTGTGTGCATGAATAGGTGGTTTTCATGTAGTTAGGTGATGGTGGGGTGTGTTAGGGAGATAAGATGTTTTTGATGATATTGCTGAAAATGGTGGCTGAGTCTGCAGTTCTTGAGTTTTCAGGTAGGGTGTTCCAGATTTTAGGCCCTTTAATGTACATTGAACGTTTGAATAGATTTAGCCGGACACGGGGAATGTCATAGAGATTTTTGTGTCTGATATTGTGCCTATGGGTCCTGTCACAACTATCAAGAAAGAGTTTTAGTTCAGGGTTAATATTGGAATTTATGGTTCTATAAATGTAGGTTGCACAGTAGTAAGTGTGGATATTCTGGACAGTGAGAAAGTTTAGGTCTTTGATGAGTGGGGGGGGGGGGTTGCCTGGGATTGGAGTGCGTGATAATTCTTACTGCGGCTTTTTGTTGAGTTAATATTGGTTTTAGGTGAGTTGTTGCTGTTGATCCCCAAGCACATATGGCATAGGTGAGGTAGGGATAGATGAGTGAATAGTATAGTGTGAGTAGGGCTGATTGTGGTACATAGTAACTTATCTTAGAAAGGATCCCAACCGTTTTGGATACTTTTTTTGCTATGTGTAGGATATGGGTGCTGAATTTCAGGTTGCTGTCAAGGTGAAGGCTCAGGAATTTGCCCTCGTTATGTTTAGCAATAAAAGTGTTGTCGATCATAATGTTCAGTTGTGCAACTCCTGTTCTGTTCCCAAACAAAATATAGTAGGTTTTATCAGTATTAAGTGTAAGTTTATTGGATGTCATCCAGGTTGATATTTTTAGTAGCTCTTTATTAACAATAGTGTTGAGTGAGGCAAGATCTGGGTGGGAGATGACATAAGTCGTGTCGTCAGTAAAGAGAATTGGTTTCAGGTGTTGTGACACGTTGAGAAGATGTATAAGGAAGAACAGAGGACCATAGACACTTTCCTGTGGCTTGTGAACATTGTAAGAAAACATTGGAAGGTAAGAAAGTCATTGGTTATATGAATTGCAAAATCTTGAATAGGAACATTTTTTAAATGAAATGTATGTAACAGAAACTAATTCTTTTGTTCTTTTACAGGATGTTATAGAGGAGAAAAAAGAGCCATGAAGTTTGCTGTTCCTAGAATATGGCGTCAACCCACTGATCACTCAACCAACTGCTACTTCTGCCTGGTGGATCCACTGATCACTCAACCCACTGCTACTTCTGCCTGGTGGATCCTGCCAAACGCCGAACTGGGAAAAATGCACCTGCTATTTCTTATCCAGACCTTCCCTCTTCTATTGCACCAGTACCACACAGTGCTGATCTTCCTGTACCTACACCTACCAACATTTGCCAAGCTTCTTCACTAATGAAGACAGGTTGTGCTACTGTAATGATGTATCAGACCTGTTTGATGCAATTGGAATTACATGCAATCCAGATAATGGAGAATCTTCATTGACAGTTCCTCCAGAATCCTAAAAGGTGTACTTCTGAATAATGTGAAAAAGACCTGTTTGATGCAATTGGAATTGCATGCAATCCAGATGATAGAGACTCTTCATTGACAGTTCCTCCAGAATCCTAAAAGGTGTACTTCAGTGCATCTTAAGGGGGACTACAACAGTGTCAAACTTCTACTGGAAGCTTTGAACTATGATAAGTATGGCTGGGAGGTAATTGGAGACTTCAAAACGGTGGCATTTTTTATGGGACTCCAAGGAGGTTTAACTAAGTTTCCCTGTTATCTCTGTCATTGGGATAGTAGAGACAGAGCAGAAAATGACCAGAGGAAGCACTGGCCTCAAAGGACTGAGTTCTCAGTAGGAAGACATAATATCAAACATAAACCATTAGTGGATCCTCAAAACGTTCTGTTCCCTCCATTACACATCAAACTAGAGCTAATGAAACAGTTTGTTACAGCTCTTGTCAAAGAGTCTGCAGCCTTCAAGTATCTTCAAGACTTCTTTCCCAAGCTATCAGAGGCAAAAGTGATGAAGACTGTCATCTTCACTGGACCACAAGTCAGGAAAATCATGGAGTGCTCAAAATTTCCAAAGAAGTTCACAGAGAAGGAAAAGGAAGCCTGGGAGAGTTTTATTGCTGTAGCACAGGACTTTCTGGGCTACAACAAAGCTGGCAATTATGTGGAACTTGTTGAGACCTTGGTAAAAAGCTATGGTCAGATGGGCTGTAGGATGTCCCTTAAGGTCCATAACCTTGATGCTCATCTTGACAATTTCAAGGAGAATATGGGAGCATACTCAGAGGAGCAAGGGCAGCGCTGCCACCAAGATATAATGGACTTTGAACACAGATATCAGGGATCTTATAATGAAAACATAATGGCAGACAACATTTGGAGGATTAAACGGGAAAGAGATTTGTTGCTGATCGCAAATTGAGAAAAACTGCTCATTTTTAACTTTGTAAATATGTTTCAGAAAGTTTAAAATAAAATTTGTGCAAATTTTATTTTATTTATGTAAATTTTATTTATTTTATTACATATTTTTGTTTTACCTCCAAAACTAGCAAAAAATATTGAAAATTAGCCATTTTTTGTCAAAAATTCATCGTGTAAACCACAAAAGCAAAGTTTAAAAGGAATAATGGGCATTTTCTATTGTTTTGCAATAAAAGAAGTTGGAAAATAACACTTACTCGCCAGGAAGAAAAATTGTGTTACATAGTGTTAATATCCTGGGAGCTACATTATTATCCTGGGAGCGACATTATTATCCTGGGAGCTACATTATTATCCTGGGAGCTATATTATTATCCTGGGAACTACATTATTATCCTGGGAGCTATATTATTATCCTGGGAGCTACATTATTATCCTGGGAACTACATTATTATCCTGGGAGCTACATTATTATCCTGGGAGCTACATTATTATCCTGGGAGCTACATTATTATCCTGGGAGCTACATTATTATCCTGGGAGCTACATTATTATCCTGGGAGCTATATTATTATTCTGGGAGCTACATTATTATCCTGGGAACTACATTATTATCCTGGGAGCTACATTATTATCCTGGGAGCTACATTATTATCCTGGGAGCTACATTATTATCCTGGGAGCTACATTATTATCCTGGGAGCTACATTATTATCCTGGGAGCTACATTATTTTCCTGGGAGCTACATTATTTTCCTGGGAGCTACATTATTATCCTGAGAGCTACATTATTTTCCTGGGAGCTACATTATTATCCTGGGAGCTACATTATTATCCTGGGAGCTACATTATTATCCTGGGAGCTACATTATTATCCTGGGAGCTACATTATTATCCTGGGAGCTACATTATTATCCTGGGAGCTACATTATTATCCTGGGAGCTACATTATTTTCCTGGGAGCTACATTATTTTCCTGGGAGCTACATTATTATCCTGAGAGCTACATTATTTTCCTGGGAGCTACATTATTATCCTGGGAGCTACATTATTATCCTGGGAGCTACATTATTATCCTGGGAGCTACATTATTATCCTGGGAGCTACATTATTTTCCTGGGAGCTACATTATTATTCTGGGAGCTACATTATTATCCTGGGAGCTATATTATTTTCCTGGGAGCTACATTATTATCCTGGGAGCTATATTATTATCCTGGGAGCTATATTATTATCCTGGGAGCTACATTATTATCCTGGGAGCTACATTATTTTCCTGGGAGCTACATTATTATCCTGGGAGCTACATTATTATCCTGGGATCTACATTATTATCCTGGGAGCTACATTATTTTCCTGGGAGCTACATTAATATCCTGGGAGCTACATTATTATCCTGGGAGCTACATTATTATCCTGGGAGCTACATTATTATCCTGGGAGCTACATTATTATCCTGGGAGCTACATTATTATCCTGGGAGCTACATTATTATCCTGGGAGCTACATTATTAGCATGGGAGCTACACTAGTAGCCTGGGAGCTACATTATTAGCCTGGGAGCTATATTATCCTGGGAGCTTTATTAATATTCTTGGAGCTACATTATTATCCTGGTAGCTACATTATTATTCTGTGAGCTACATTATTATCCTGGGAGCTACATTATTATCCTGGGAGCTATACTATTATCCTGGGAGCTATATTATTATCCTTAGAGATACATTATTATCCTTTGAGCTACATTATTATCCTGGGATCTATATTATTATCCTGGGAGCTATATTATTATCCTGGGAGCTATATTATTATCCTGGGAGCTATATTATTATCCTGGGAGCTACATTATTATCCTGGGAGCTATATTATTATCCTGGGAGCTATATTATTATCCTGGGAGCTATATTATTATCCTGGGAGCTATATTATTATCCTGGGAGCTATATTATTATCCTGAGAGATACATTATTATCCTGGGAGCTACATTATTATCCTGGGAGCTATATTATTATCCTGGGAGCTATAATATTATCCTGGGAGCTACATTATTATCCTGGGAGCTACAATATTATCCTGGGAGCAATGCTATTATCCTTGGGGCTATATTAATAACATTGGAGTTATATTAAATGTTTTGCATTTATATGAATTTATTTAATAAAGGTCATTTTTTGTGAGTACGGGGGGGGGAGCAAATATCGAATTTGCAATGAAAATTAATCAATTACATGAGTGACTGAATTATCAATTAAAATTTTGAGATGTGGTTTATTATGGGATAATGTTGTGAAGGGGACCTGTGCAGTATTACAGTAATAATTTTCCTGAAGATATGTAAGGAGATCAAACATTATAAAGGTCATATAATATTGTTTAGATATTTCCAATTATCAACGGAATATAAAGGAACAGTGCTAGTTTAGTTTTTGCTTTTTTTAGTTTAACGGAAAAACCACAAAAACAGATACTTGATTTTCCAGACTTAAAATATATTGAAACTTTAGAATTTTGGGATATTCATAAAACGATATCACAAAGCTTTCTGATTTATTGTTTTCTTCTTCAGTAAATTATATGTTGTGTCAAGAAAAGTAGGCCTCCGTGTGCCCAAGCATCATACAAAACAATTTTGTGATCACAGTCCAGTGACAGTTAACAAGAAAATTTGAAAAAACATTCACAAGGTTGACATTCAGCTGGTGGGTGGTGTCGAAAATTCTATGAAAATCTATGCATCTTCAAGGTAAGAAGCATATAAAGGCATCCTATTAGAGCAGCAACAATTGAGAATGTTGAAGAAAAATTTGTTCCTATTTCAGATAATTTTTCACATGGTGTCCCCTAAACATGGTTCCCTGAGCCTAGTGGGGATTCTTGATTCAAGTTATTGGACTCTCCCTTCCATGGCTCCAGCCTGACTGCCTCCCTCATGTATGATAATTATAAATGACTTCGTCTCAAACATTCACTTAATTGACGTTAGCTAACAATGTGAATAATTAAATAAGATCTCTCTTAGCCTTTATATATCACAAACATTACAACACATTACACAGGACAAGAAATCGAAATCGAAACTTTGTAAGACATGATAAGCAGTGACTGGAGGGTAAAACAAAGTTTAGTAAGATATGATAAGCAGTGACTGGAGGGTAAAATACTATTGTTATGATATGTGCAGAAATACAAATGAAGATCATATTGAAGTTCATTAGCTTGAAAATATAACATTTATATTATTCTTTATTTGTTTATCTGAATGTTTGTCCTAGCTTTATTAGATTTTTGGATAAAAATAATAATATGGAAATTCATTGGTATTAATACTTTATGTTTAATTGATCTTGAAGCGATTACATTTATAAAAAATAAATTAATGTAATATATTTCAATTAGTATTAAAGATAACAATCTAAGATTTAAATTTATTTTTATAAAAAAATATCAAAACTCCTTTCAAAGTCTCTGTTTACTCAGAAAATATTACTGGAGCTTTTATAATACAACAGGAAAATGAAATGATATTAATATTGTGGAATACAGTGAGGCTGTTAAATTAATGGACATGTCATATTTTATATTCAATGTTTCCAGTATTTTTTTTGTTGTTGTTGAAAACCTAATACACACCAAATGGCCACATTTCACTAGCTGGTTAGCTTAAGCTTGACTGGCCACATCTCACTAGCTGATTAGCTTAAGCTTGACTGGCCACATTTCATTAGCTGGTTAGCTTAAGCTTGACTGGCCACATCTCACTAGCTGATTAGCTTAAGCTTGACTGGCCACATTTCATTAGCTGGTTAGCTTAAGCTTGACTGGCCACATCTCACTAGCTGGTTAGATTAAGCTTGACTGGCCACATCTCACTAGCTGATCAGCTTAAGCTTGACTGGCCACATTTTAAGCTTGACTGGCCACATCTCACTAGCTGATCAGCTTAAGCTTGACTGGCCACATTTTAAGCTTGATTGGCCACATCTCACTAGCTGATCAGCTTAAGCTTGACTGGCCACATCTCACTAGCTGATCAGCTTAAGCTTGACTGGCCACATTTTAAGCTTGACTGGCCACATCACACTAACTGATCAGCTTAAGCTTGACTGGCCACATTTTAAGCTTGATTGGCTACATCTCATTAATACACCTTTCATAAAAATAAGGCGAATCATTTTGTGATATACAATATTATAATATACATGATAGATCATCATCTTTAACATATATTACATAACAGAGAAAAAAAATGACCTAGTTTATATTTAGATTTCCAATATAAAAGATTATTTACAGTGGAAATAAACACTAGTTATTTTTACCTCTGCTGGAGAAAATGACGCAGCAACTATTAAGGACAGACTTTCTCTAAACAAAGTACTATATATCAGATGAAATAGTCGCACATTCTCCATACTTATAGCCAAATTTTTACTTAAACATTAAAGCTAGATAAAAGGATTAATAGAGCTGATAAGAACGGCTATTAGATTCGAGAGAATGGTACATTCATTATATATCACACACATAACTAAATTTACTGTATATCAAAAGTGAGAAGAAGTTTTAAGTAAAAATGTAACTGAAATCAAGAATTTGCCAGAATAAGGTATAGCAAATTATTTCAGAAATTCGGGACAGTTATTGCAAGTGATTCCTTTGACTAGAGGTCCTAGTAACTCGTTACTAGGATGCAGAATGACAAGGTCCATGGCATAAAAACTATGAACAATTATAACAAATCTTAATTCCGTTTTGGGGAATCGTCCTGCCATAGCTTTTGCGGAATTTAAGATGTTATTTAAATGAATGACAATAATAATTAAAATTTCAATTAAAATCAATCGACTGATAAGATATAAATGTTCATCTGGAAGTTAACATATTTTTATCTTCAAGATTTATCGGATGCAACTTTTACATATACTAAAGAACCAAATTAAAGTTCACGTGACTTTAGCGTTACCATCAGTAAAGTTCTCACAAATACACATCTTTGTTCTTGTGTCACAAGCCTTAAATACACACATACATTCACGTAAATCTTCACATGTATCTCATGTAGTCCTCTATGTGTGCAGGCCACATATCAGCCCACGGCCCTTGCCATAGTGGGAGCTCCTGTGAATAACGACTGAGAGACTCATAGAAGCTGAGAACCATACTTCAGAGCTGTCATTAGCGTCTTCCACTGGGAAGATACATAATGTATGCAATGATCTCTCAATAACTTATGGCCAGCAGGACACCTGACGTCATTACGGTTAAGACACTGGACACACTTGTTGGACATCCTGAAATAAATAGCAAAAAAGTCTTAATATTCTCTCTTATATTGAAATATCAAAATATCTATAACAGCTAAACATCATCTTAAACCACTAGTCCCAACACCCGAAGATTCAATCTACGCACCTTGACCTACGGCAGCTCGGCCCTCCATAATGGAGGCGTGGAAGGGTATGTCGGCCTGGACAAATGCTTCAGTGCTACTAAAATAGATATTGAAGATTGAGGCGGTGCATTTAACGGAGACTTTGCCTCGATGCAATAGTCTTGGCCGTAGAGGAAAACGCAGGCCTAGAATCGAGGTTTCTAGACCCGACTGTGGGTCCTCCAGGGGCGGGTAGACAATCAACCAGCTCGGATCAGCCTAAGGGATTAATAAGAGGAATTACTGTGAAAAAAAAGACAGAATTCAGAGTAAACAATGTGAGGTGAATTCAGAGTAAACAACTTGAGGTGCATTCAGAGTGCAAAGTGACTAAGCTAGTGTAATACAGCTAGGTGGAAGAATTTCAGTGGTTACTGTGGGAGGATGGAATTATACTAAAGATAAAAATTAATGCGAATCACTGCCGATGATACCAGATAAAAATAGCTTAACTTTTAAATAACTAGGCTTTTAATGCACAAAAAATTATTAATTACTAACGTGCCAGAAGGAATGCAAATCAAAATGAACAGTTATCAAAAGTCAGTTTCGTTTTTCATTTTTAAGGATCAAAGTTGCCTCAACAATGGGCCAAAATTTGTCTTTGAAAACAATATATATTAACAAAGACATGGTTGTGTGTTATTGAGAGTAGTGAGAGAAACGTAATATTTGTGAAAAACAATGTTGTATCAATATTATTCATACATGTTGAAGTACACAGTTCTTAAACTTCAGGGAGTGAATGTCTACTTATGGAAGGTAGACTGATAGTGGTGACGGACTCCTGAATGTCTACTTATGGGAGGTAGACTGATAGTTGTGACGGACTCCTGAATGTCTGCTTATGGGAAGTAGACTGATAGTGGTGACGGACTCCTGAATGTCTCCTTATGGGAGGTAGACTGATAGTGGTGACGGACTCCTGAATGTCTGCTTATGGGAGGTAGACTGATAGTGGTGACGGACTCCTGAATGTCTGCTTATGGGAGGTAGACTGATAGTGGTGACGGACTCCTGAATGTCTGCTTATGGGAGGTAGACTGATAGTGGTGACGGACTCCTGAATGTCTGCTTATGGGAGGTAGACTGCTAGTGGTGACGGACTCCTGAATGTCTCCTTATGGGAGGTAGACTGATAGTGGTGACGGACTCCTGAATGTCTGCTTATGGGAGGTAGACTGATAGTGGTGACGGACTCCTGAATGTCTGCTTATGGGAGGTAGACTGATAGTGGTGACGGACTCCTGAATGTCTGCTTATGGGAGGTAGACTGATAGTGGTGACGGACTCCTGAATGTCTGCTTATGGGAGGTAGACTGATAGTGGTGACGGACTCCTGAATGTCTCCTTATGGGAGGTAGACTGATAGTGGTGAAGGCTCCTGAATGTCTGCTTATGGGAGGTAGACTGATAGTGGTGACGGACTCCTTAATGTCTGCTTATGGGAGGTAGACTGATAGTGGTGACGGACTCCTGAATGTCTGATTATGAGAGGTAGACTGATAGTGGTGACGGACTCCTGAATGTCTCCTTATGGGAGGTAGACTGATAGTGGTGACGGCTCCTGAATGAATGTAATAAACGTGTTCTCTCATTCTTTGCATCGAACAGTATTATAATAATAACAATAATGATAATAATTATAGTAACAGAGCGAGAACAATTGCTTTTGTTTTGGTTGTTCAGAGTTTTAACATAAACATCCGCAGATAAATTTTCTTGTTACTAACATTACAAACTTACTATTATTGTTACCAATTTACTATAATGTTAAAGGAGTTCTCTTAAAGAAAGTAATACATTTCAATTTTATTATTAATATTATTGTTTCTAAAAGCAACATTCTTCATTATTTATAACTCTGTCAGTAATAAGTAACAAAAAAATAAAAAGTAAATCCCAGCCAGTTACATCTTAAATGCGATGCTGGGTTGTGAGGCTTGCATGGGTGTTGCAGTGAGGCTTGCATGGGTGTTGCAGTGAGGCTTGCATGGGTGTTGCAGTGAGGCTTGCATGGCTGTTGCAGTGAGGCTTGCATGGGTGTTGCAGTGAGGCTTGCATGGCTGTTGCAGTGAGGCTTGCATGGGTGTTGCAGGGAGAGCAACACGCATCTCACAGCAGAGGCCGCTATTCCATTTGCAAAGCCACTGTAAATAGTCTACCACATTAAGGTTAGAGGAGTTAGAACAAAGATTAGAGGAAAGACAGGTTATCTTTAAACTAACTCCTGGCAGCTTACTGATTAAGACAATGAAATGTGCTCGATTTTTAATAATTCTATCTTATCGGTTTTCGCACATGAAGACACTTAGGATATTATAGTATTTAATTTATAAAGAGTTCCTGAAGAAAATAAATTATGTGATATCACAGTCACTAAGGATATAGCAATCAAACAGGTTGACCGATTAAAGCTAAATAAATCCCCGGACCCTGATAAACTTTTTTCAAGGGTTCTTAAGGAGCGCAAAATGAAACTTTGTGAACCATTAACTAACATTTTAAATATATCTCTTCAAACAGGTGTAGTGTATTATATGTGGAAGGTGGCTAATGCGATTCCTATTTTTAAAACTGGGGATAAGTCATTACCGTCAAATTACCGCCCAATAAGCCTGACCTCAATTGTAGGCAAATTACTATAGTCAATTATTGCTGATTTTATAAGTAGCCATCTTGATAAGCATAATTTGGTCTATTATATTCAGAATGGATTGACGAGAGGCCGTTCCTGACTAACTAATTTTCTAACTTTCTTCAGTAAAGCTTTGGAGATAGTTGATCATGATAAAGAATTCGACATTGTTTATTTGGAATTCATTATAGCTTTTGACAGAGTACCACACAAAAGACTTAAAGAAAGTGGCAGCTCATGGTATTGAGGAAAAAGTCTTGTTATAGATGGAGTCATGTCTCACCAACAGGAAGCAGTGTGCATAAATGGGGTTAAATCTGAGTGGGAATCTGTAATAAGTAATGTTTTAGGTCATCATTGTTCATATTATACACTAATGACCTTGACTAGGGATTAGCTAGTGATATCAGCAAATCCCTGATGACACGAAAATAGGCAGGATACTTGATACAGGGGAAGAAGTCACTGAAGTTCTGGAAGATTTATACAATTTCACGTCGTGGTCCGAAAAGTGGAAGATGCAGGTCATTGTAGATAAATGCAAAGTCCTGAAGCTCGGGAATGTACATAACCCTTGCCCTTATGGTAAGCAGTTGTTGAAAGGATGAAATGAGGCCAAGACAACAATTCCAAAGCAGAAGAATAAGCAACAAGAAGTATAGCCAACAGGAGTCTAGAGGTTTACCTACAGTTCTACACATCATTAGATTATGCAGCTCAGTTCTTGTCTCTCTATTACAGAACGAATATTAATTCGTTAAAAAACTTTCAGTGAAAAATGACAAAATTAATCAATTGCATAAGAAGTCTTCCTTACAAAGAAACACTGAAATCACGCAAATTACATTCTCTTGTAAGACATAGAATAAGGGAAGATGTAATTCATGTGTATAATGGAAGATGGGAATTAACAAAGGAAATATAAATGATGTCCTGAGGATATACCTCCAAGAAAGAACACGAAATAATGGACTCAAATTGGATAAGTATAGATTTAGAAAGAATGTAGGATGTAGGAAAACACCACCCACACACCATGAACCACATGCGGTATGTCATGTGCCATTTTCCCTACGGCTTACCACACAGTTTGAGGTATGGCAGATGATGCAGCCAGCAGCCACAAAGCCAGGGAAACATTGCACCTAACAATGAAAGAAGAGGCACATGTCAGGTGTGTGGAGAGTATCGAGCATGCAACAGAGACGGCCTTATTCGTTCACACAATGGATGTGCGGGATCACATAGGCCCCCAGCAGAGAGCAACCCACATCCTCATTAGGCAGATGTCAATTCCAATGGCAACCTTCTCACTTGCAAAAACCTTCTTCTGGCATTCGAATCCACTGCTAGCAGTACCCTATCCCACATTCCTAAAGCAGCTCGCCCATATGAAGAAGGGAAATTCACAGACCTTCTTAAGCAGGTGAAAGGAGGTTCCACCAATTTAGAAGCCCGAGGCACCATTAAAACATGGCGCAACCTACTCCTGTATGGTAATGTCTATCTTGCAGTTATTGAAAGACGAGGCAAACTGCTAACCGCATCAGTCATCAAGGCAGTGCGCAACTACCCAAGAACAGATAATTGTGTCCCTCTGCCCCACCATCGCAGGAATCACAGAGGTAGACCCAAGAAAAATTCCACTGAAAACGAGAAAATTTGCGCACAGGTTAGCAAAAAAATCGAAGAAGGTAATACAGTGGGAGGAATCAGAAAAATTGCAAGTGACGACACTGTAGCTCCCAAAGATGAGACCACAGCTCAAGCACTAAGAGACAAGCATCCAACAAGGGACACCATAGATGTCAACAACAACGCTGAGGGAGACCCCATCAATGAGCAATTAATTTTGCCAGAATCAGAAGTCTATAAGGCGATAGTGTCATTTCCAGCAGGATCTGCAGGAGGTTACACTGGAATTCGACCACAACACCTCAAAGAGATGGTAAATCCAGTACTCGGAGCATCTGCATCAATTCTTCTCACCGAATTAACAACTTTCGTCAACAACTGCCTGGCTGGGCGAATCCCAGAAGAAATTAAACCTTTCTTTTTTGGAGCCTCATTATGTGCTTTGAAGAAGAAGGATGGGGGAATCAGACCCATTGCTGTTGGTAACACACTTGCCATCTCGTTGCCAAAGCAGCAGTAAGAAACATTCGCCTAGAAGCTGCCAGTTTACTCCAGCCACACCAACTGGGCTTTGGGGTCTCTCAAGGCAGGGAAGCCGCAGCTCATGCGGCAAGGGCCTACATCAGGGACCTATCAGAAGACAAGGCCGAAGTCAAACTTGATTTTAGAAATGTCTTTAATATGGTGAAGAGAGATGTGGTCTTGCCGGCCGTTCGGGATCGGTTCCCCAGTCTTTTTTCCTTCATTTCAGCTGGCTACAGCAAACCCTCATCTCTTCTGTTTGGCGAACATGAAATTCCTTCATCAGAGGGTGTTCAGCAGGGTGATCCACTCGCTCCACTTCTCTTCTGTTTGGCAGTAAGAGAACTAACTTCCAGCCTATGCAGCGAGTGCAACTTCTGGTACCTGGATGATGGCACTCTGGCAGGTACTGAAGAGTCCCTGTTAGATCACCTACAACTGGTCCTCTAAGTGTGAGATTATCACAACGAACCAGGAAATAATCAATGCTGTGCGAACAATCCTCCCGGAAATCTCTACTACCATTCCATCCAACAGTACCCTCTGGCGAGCACCGCTGGGTCACCACGCCATCGACATGGTCCACAAGGACAAAGTGAATAACCTGAAGAGAATGGAGGAGTGAATAAGCGATCTTGATGCCCATGATGCCCTGTATCTCCTCACAAGGTGTCTTACTATGCCAAGACTCACTTACTTCTTAAGGTGCGCACACTCTTTTGACAACCCAACACTTGACGAGTATGACGCACACCTGAGATCAACCTTTAAGAAGGCACTGAATCTGTCACTAGAGGATCAGCAATGGGAGCAAGCAACCCTCCAAGTGCGACTGGGAGGTATAGGGGTGCGCAAAGCAACGCAGGTAGCGTTACCTGCATTTCTGTCATCGTGTTTGGCCTCCTGTGGATTAGTCAAGAAGATTGTCCCTGAACGCTTGAGAGGTGTGGTGGGAGCTCTAGACCCCAGGTTTATTAAAGCAGCCGTGCAGCGGGACACCCTTACAGACTTCTCCAGTAGACCATCTCCTCCCAAAGAGCACAAACAGTCCCACTGGGACAAACCGATCATGGAAAAAATCACCAACACAATACTCACCAACGCTTCAGGAAAGGACAAAGCTCGTCTCCTTGTGGTGAAGGCACCACACTCAGGAGATTTTCTTCTAGCTGTTCCCAATTCCTCTCTGGGGACTCGACTCGACCCACAGGCCATTTGGATTGGTGTTGCCCTTCGCCTAGCCGCCCCCATACTCACCGAACATAGGTGTATTTGCGGCAGGGCGACGGCTGATCAATTCGGACTTCATGGTCTCGTGTGTCACACATCAAAAGGGAAATATGCTAGACATGAGGAGGTCAAAGACATCATAAAGAGAAGCCTCGCCACAACCCGTTGCCCAGCCCAACGAGAACCCTAAGTGCAGAGGTCTGATGGAAGTCAAAAGCGTCCTGATGGAGCCACTATGCTACCCTGGAAGGATGGTAAGCAGATTGCTTGGGACTACACCTGTGCTGCAACAATGGCAGACACCTACTTGCCATACTTCGTAGCTAAAGGGGGTGGAGTTGCCAGCCACAGGGAGACCCAGAAGACCCGCAAAGCCCTTTCCCCTTGCTATAACTTCATCCCAGTAGGGTCGGAGACCCTAGGAGCATGGGGCAAGTGTGCTCTAAAGTTTCTCAAAGAGCTGGGGGAAAAACTCATCATAGAAACCAAGGACCACAAGGTGGCCATCTTCCTCTTTCAGAGACTCAGTGTTGCGATCCAGAGGGGAAATGCCTGCAGAATTTTGGGCATGCGGCCCACTGCCGGGGAGCTGGCAGTGGGCCGCATGCCCACTCAAAGTTCTTGAGTTTTCCCCGAATCAAGTTCAATCTTTTCTCTGAGGATGAGGGTCCCCAGGACAGTTCCAGAGGTGGTACCTCATTATATATATATATATATATATATATATATATATATATATATATATATATATATATATATATATATATATATATATATATATATATATATATATGCAAACAACCACTATGAAAAATAGAAGAATTCCAAGCGCTTTCGTGACTACTCACATTATCAAGGAACTATAGTTCCTTGATAGTGAGTAGTCACGAAAGCGTTTGAATTCTTCATTTTTCATACTGGTTTTTTGCATATTTTGATATCACCTGTTTACTGTGATCTCTTTGCATATATATATATATATATATATATATATATATATATATATATATATATATATATATATATATATATATATATATGAGGTTGAATCTACCTTCCACCAGGAAAACAGACACAATACTACACACTACAAATGCATGTACAAGATATATACACACCCCTTTGGGTTTACTTACATTTTCTTACTAGCTCTTCTTGTTTATTTCTCATCTCCATTGGGAGGTGTCGTAAGTGGCGACTAACATGCTGGGAGCAAGGGGCTAGTAACCCTTTCTCCTATATACATTACTAAAGTTAAAAAGAGAAACTTTTGTTTTTCTTTTGGGCACCCTGCCTCAGTGGGATACCGCCGGATTGTTGAAAGAAGACGATATGTATGCATAGTTCCTTTGTATAAAGGCAAAGGGGACAAAAGACTGTGCAAATATTATAGGGGAATAAGTCTGCTGAGTATATCTGGTAAAGTGTATGGTAGAGTTATTATTGAAAGAATTAAGAGTATGACGGAGAGCAGGATAGCAGATGAACAAGGAGGCTTTAGGAAAGGTAGGGTGGTGGGTGTAGACCAAGTGTTTACAGTGAAACATATAGCTGAACAGTATTTACATAAGGGTAAAGAGGTTTTTGTACCATTTATGGAATGGGAAAAGGCGTATGATAGGGTGGATAGGGGGCAATGTGGCAGATGTTGCAGGTGTATAGAATAGGAGGAAGGTTACTGAAAGCAGTGAAGAGTTTATACGAGGATAGTGAGGCTCGGGTTAGAGTGTGTAGGAGAGAGGGAGATTATTTCTCAGTAAAAGTGGGCCTTAGACAAGGATGTGTGATGTCACCGTGGTTTTTCAATATATTTATAGATGGAGTTGTAAGAGAAGTGAATGCACGGGTCTTGGCAAGAGGTGTGGGGTTAAAAGATAAGGAATATAACACAAAGTGGGAGTAGTCACAGCTGTTTTTTGCTGATGACACTGTGCTTTTGGGAGATTCTGAAGAGAAGTTGCAGAGGTTGGTGGACGAGTTTGGTATGGTATGTGGGGGAAGGAAATTAAAAGTGAATATAGGAAAGAGTAAGGTGATGAGGATAACAAAATGATTAGGTGATAAAAGACTGAGTATCAGATTGGAGGGAGAGAGTATGGAGGAGGTGAATGTATTCAGATATTTCGGAGTGGACGTGTCAGCATATAGGTCTATGAAGGATGAGGTGAATCATAGAATTGATGAGGGGAAAAGGGTGAGTGGTGCACTGAGGAGTCTGTGGAGACAAAGAACTTTGTCTCTGGAAGCAAAGAGGGGAATGTATGAGAGTATAGTTATACCAACACTCTTATATGAATGTTGCAACAAGGAGAAGGCTGGAGGCAGTGGAGATGTCATGTCTGAGGTCAATGTGTGGTGTGAATATAATGCAGTGAATTCGTAGTGTGGAAATTAAGAGGAGGTGCGGGATTACCAAAACTATTATCCAGAGAGCTGAGGAGGGGTTGTTGAGGTGGTTCGGACATGTCAAGAGGATGGAACAAAGTAGAATGACTTCGAGAGAGTATAAATCTGTAGTGGAGTGAAGGAGGGGTAGGGGTCAGCCTAGGACAAGTTGGAGGGATGGGATATAGGAGGTTTTGTGTGTGAGGGACATGGAAATCCAGCAGGCATGCGTGAGCGAATTTGATAGGGGTGAATGAAGACAAATCGTTTTTAATACTTGACGTGCTGTTGGAGTGTAAGCAAGGTAACATTTATGAAGGGATTCAGGGAAACCGGCAGGCCGGACTTGAGTCCTGGAGATGGGATGTAAAGTGTCTGCACTCTGAAGGAGGGGTGTTAATGTTGCAGTTTTATAACTGTAGTCTAAGCATGCCACTGGCAAGACAGTGATGGAGTGAATGATGATGAAAGTTTTTCTTTTTTTGGCCACCCTGCCTCAGTGGGAATCGGCCTACTAGCCAAGGATTGGAACCCATGCTGCTTTTATCCGCCTGATGGTGAGCGAAAACCCATGAGCTAATTTCCTTCTTCTCCCCGTTTGGTGTACTAGCCTCAACGAGCAGTATTTTATATTATTGTGACCACGAGCAAGTGGTAATGATCAATAACAACACTGCGACTAGCCAAGATAGGTGTGTTACCCTTGGTCCGAGGACATACGGTGGTGTGGGTGCCTCTTAGCTAATTTCATTCTTCTTCCCGTTTGGTGTACTAGCCTCAACGGCTCGTTGCCTATACTCACACTCGCCCATCTGCCCTCTAACAGCTGTTTATTTCTTACCCTAACTGCCTCCTCCTTTAGTTTATAAACCTTCACCTCTCTCTTACTTGCTGCTTATATTTTCCTTGTATTCGATCTACCTTTTACTTTCACTGTAGCGACAACTAAAAAGTGATCTGATATATCTGTGGCCCCTCTATAAACATGTAGATACTAAAGTCTACTCAACAGTCTTTTATCTACCAATATGTAGTCCAACAAATTACTGTCATTACTCCCTACATCATATCTTGTATACTTATCCCCTTTTTCTTAAAATATAACCTATAACCAGAAACCTTTCTATACAAAGTTCAATAAAATGCTCCCCATTATCATTTACACCTGGCACCCCAAACTTACGTACCACACCCTCTCTAAACGCTTCTCCTACTTTGGCATTTAGGTCCCCTACCACAATTACTCTCTCACTTGGCTCAAACGCTCCTACACACTCGCTTAACATTTCTCAAAACCTCTCTCTCTCTCTCTCTCTCTCTCTCTCTCTCTCTCTCTCGTCTACACTCCTCTCTTCTCAAGGTGTATATACACTTATTATAACCCACTTTTCACATCTGACTTTTATTTTAATAAACATAGTCCTTGAATTTATTCATTAATATTCCCTCTTCTCTCTCCATAGCTGATCCATTATCATTATTGCTACCCCTTCCTTAGCTCTAACTCTCTCAGATACTCCTGACTTAATCCATTTATTTTTCCCCACTGAAACTCCCCTAACACCTTCAGCTTTGTTTCGCTTAGGGCCAGGACATCCAACTTCTTTTCATTCATAAACTTTGCAATTACTTCCTTCTTATCATCTGCACTACATCCACGCACATTCAAACATTCCAATTTCATAAAGTTCTTATTTTCCTTCTTTTTTAGTAATTTATACAGGAGAAGGGTTTACTAGCCAATTGCTCCCGGCATTTAGTCGCCTCCTATAACACGCATAGCTTACGGAGGAAGAAATGCTGTTCCACTTCCCCATGGACATAAGCAGAAATAAACAATAACTATGAAGAAAAACAGAAGGAAACCCAGAGCGGTTGCAGAGGGGTTGGACAGTGGTTGTAAGCCTCACTTCCAGTCAGGCTTGGGGGGCTGGGAGTACGCAAATCCTCCCAGATTGCCCTACCAACTTTCCTATCCTCTTCCATAGCATCAAATGAGTTAACTAAACAAATTCTTTCAGACAACCTCAATGATTCAGCAGGAATACAGGACCCTAGCTATGCCATTGCCATCACTGAATGGGAGACTCTTGCTGCTCCAGCACCAAAACCAAGTGCAGAACTGGCCTACAAACTGTCAAGTTGGGATGGCCCCATCACTGAAAAGATGCTTTCCAACATGTTTAGGGCTGTAACATCACACAAAGAGACTGCCCGTCTCCTAGCTGTGAGTGCACATCACTCTGGGGACTTCCTCCAAACAGTTCCCATTTCCGCAATGGGAACACGCCTCGACCCTAAAACTCTCAATATTGCAGAGGCTCTGCGCCTTGCTGCCCCAATTCACACAGAATATACGTGTATTTGCAGCGATGCGCAAGCCGACCAATATGGTTTACATGGTCTAAACTGTTCCAAAACCAATGGCTGGCATGCAAGACACAATGAAGTTAACGACATCATACAGAGAACCCTTGCTTCAGCTGGATGCCCAGCCGAGAGAGAGCCCCAATCACTACCAGCCAACAATACCCACAATCCAGCAAACTGCCCCGACAGAATCACCATCTATTCTTGGAAGAATGGCAAGCTCTTAGCATGGGACTATACCTGTGTGTCGACACTGGCTGACATCTACATCCATCACAATGTCGGGCGACAGGGAGGAGCTGCTGACGACAGGGAGGAGTACAAGATTGGCAAGTACAGGGACATAAGTCAACAGTATCAATGTGTCCCAGTAGGATCAGAGACCTTGGGATCATGGTGAAAAAATGCCACACGTTTCCTTAAAGAACTGGGTTCCAGACTCATCGAAACCACCAGTTACCCAAGGGTGGCCACTTTCATGTTCCAGCGCCTCAGCGTGGCCATCCAGAAGGGAAATGCATGCTGCATACTGGGCTCGTGTCCGGCTTCGGAGGAGCTGGAGGAGATTCATAATTTTTGATCTATTGTAAAAATGTATTCATGTTCATGTTTGTGTTTTCTGTCAATGTATTCTGTCTATTAATAAAGCACTCATATAATATATTTAGTGAGTGGTAGAAGAAAATATTGAAACAGCTCCGGGAAGAACCTCGAGTTTCCCCTTAGGTACGTTTATTGTCTTCTCTGAGGATGAGGGTCCCCAGCAAGTTCTAGAGGTTGTAACTCTCTCTCTCTCTCTCTCTCTCTCTCTATATATATATATATATATATATATATATATATATATATATATATATATATATATATATATATATATATATAATATATATATATATATATATATATATATATATATATATATATATATATATATATATATATATATATATATATATATATATATATATATATATATAATATAGGAAGTTACCACTTCTGGAACTGGTCTGTAGACCCTCCTTCAACCCCCTATTTTCTATAATCTATGTGGACTACATTTTAAGAGAAAATACATTGACAAAAATACAATGGGGAATAGAGAAACATAAATAACATCTCAGAGCCTACATCTCGAATACTTCGTCCAGCTTACCGGCGGTGGGCCACTTGCCCAGAGTGCTGCAGGCATTTCCCCTCTGAATCGCAACACTAATTTTCTGAAAGAGGAATTTGGCTGTTCTGTGATCCTTAATTTATGTGTCCAGTTTTTCACCCATCTCTTTGAGGAACTTTAGAGGACACTTGCCCCATGCTCTGAGGGTCTCTGACCATCTTGGGATGAAGTTATAGCAAGGGGAAGGCCTTCATATTTGCGGAACTTCTGGGTCTTCCTGTAGCTGGCGGCTCCACCCCCTTCAGCTTCAGAGTATGGCAAGTAGATGTCCGCCAAAGTGGCGGCACAGGTGTAATCTCAGGCGTAGCATAATGACTAAATCAGGACACTTTTGACTTCCGTCAGACCTCTGTACTTGGGATTCCAGTTCACTTTGCCAACAGGCTTTAGCGAGACTTCTCATTATGTCGTTGACCCCTTCATGTCTAGCATATTTCCCTTCTGATGTATGACACACGAGACCATGAAGGCCGAACTGATCAGCGGTTGCCTTGCCACAAATATGCCTATGTTTGGTGAGTATGGGGCGGCTAGGTGAAGAACAACACCAATCCGAATGACCTGAGGGTCGAGTCAACTACCCAGGGTGGAATTGCGAACAGCTAAAAGGAAATCTCCTGAATGTGGTGCCTTCACCGCTAGGAGACGAGCTTTGTCCTTTCCTGAAGCGTTGGTGAGCACTGAGTTGGCAGTGTTTTTTCATTATCGGTTTGTCCCAGTGGGACTGTTTGTGATCTTTGGGACGAACTGGTCTGCATGATGAGTCTGTAAGGGCATTTCCCAGCACGGCGGCTTCAGTTAACCTGGGGTCTTGAGCTCCTACCTCACCTTGACTAGTCCACTGGAAGCCAAACACGAGGACATAAATGCAGGTAAAGCTACCTGGGTTGCCTTGCACACCCCTATACCTCCCAGTCGCACTGGAAGAGTTATCTGATCCCATTGCCGATCTTCTAGTGACAGATTCAGTGCCTTCTTAAAGACTGATCTCAGGAAGGAGTCATATTCGTTGAGTGTTGGGTTGTCATAAGAGGGTGCACACCTCAGGAAGTGAGTCTTGGCAGAGTAAGACACCTTGTGAAGAGATATAGGGCATCATGGGCATCAAGATCTCAAATTCTCTTCTCCATTCTCTTTGGGTCATTCAGTTTGTTCTTGAGGACTGTGTCGATGGCCTGGTGACCCAGCGGAGCTCCCAACAGGGTGCTATTGGATGGAGTGGTAGTAGAGACTTCGCACGGCTCTGACTATTTCCTGGTTCATTGTGATGATTTCACACTTGGAGGGATTGAGCATGAGTTCCAATTCTTCTCCTTGTGTCTTCACCAGTTGTACGTCCTCTAGCAGGGACTCTTCAGTACCTGCCAAAGTAGCAGATGTTGAGCTCGCTACGCAGGTTAGAAGTTAGTTCTTTTACTGCCAAGCAGAAAAGAAGTGGAGCGAGTGGGTAACCCTGCTGAACACCCTCTGATGAAGGAATTTCATGTTCGCCAAACAAAAGAATTGAGGGTTTTCTGTAGGCAGCTGAAATGAAGGAAAAAAAAACTAGGGAACAGATCCCGAACATCTGGCAAGACCACATCCCTTTTCACCATATTAAAGGCAGTTTTAAAGTCTAGTTTGACAACAGACTTGTCTTCTGCCAGGTCTCTGATGTAGGCCCTTGCTGCATTAGCTGCCGCTTCACTGCCTTGAGAGACCCAAAACCCCAGTTGGTGTGGCTGGAGTAAACTTGCAGCTTCTACACGAATGTTACCGACGGCAATGTTTCTGATTCCCCCATCCTTCTTCAAAGCGCATAATGAGTTCAGGAAAATAAAGGTTTAATTTCTTCTGGAATCCGTCCAGCCAGGCAGAAGGTTGTTAACTCAGAGAGAAGAATTGAAGCAGCTGTGCCGAGTACTGGATTTACCATCTCTTAAATGTGTTGTGGTCGAATTCCAGTGTAACCTTCTGCAGATCCTGCTGGAAATGACATTATCGTTTTATTGACTTCTAATTCTGGCAATATTAATTGTCCAGTGATGAGAGCTTCCTCAGGGTTCTTGTTAACGACTCTGGTGTCCCTTGTTGGGTGCATGTCTCTTAGTGCTTGGGCTGTGGCCTCATCTTTGGGAGCAACGGTGTCGTCATTTGTGATTATTCTGATTGCTCCCACTGTCTTACCTTCTTAGATCTTTTTTTCTAAGCTGTGCGCAAATTTTCTTGTTTTCAGTGGATTTTTTTTTGGTTCTGCCTCTGTGATTCTTGCGATGATGGGGCAGAGGGACACAATTATCTCTTCTTGGGTAGTTGCGCACTGCCTTGATGAATGATGTGGTTAGCAATTTGCCTCGTCTTGCAGGAACTGCAAGACAGAGATTGCCTAACAGGAGTAATTTACGCCAAGCTTTAATAGAGCCTCGGGCTTCTAAATTAGTGGAACCTCCATTCACCTGCTTGAGAAGGTCTGTGAATTTCCCTGCCACTTATGTACGAACTACTTTAGGAATGTGAGATAGGGTACTGCTAGCAATGGATTTGAATGCCATCAAATCTTCCCAACTGAGGAAGTTACCATTGTAACTTTCATATGTCTCTGGAGGCAGTGGGCTGCTCTCTGCAGGGACCATATGTGATCCAGCACTCCCATTGTGTGCACACACCTGACATGTGCCTCTTCTTTCATTGTTGGGTGCAATGTTTCCCTGGCTCTGTGGCTGCTGGCTGCATCATCTGTCATACCTCAAACTGTGTGGTAAGTTTGGACCGGAGGGAAAATGGCAAGTGGGGGTGGAGGCTCATACCAAGAGGTGTTCATGGTGGGGGTGGAGGCTCATACCAAGAGGTGTTCATGGTGGGGGTGGAGGCTCATACCAAGAGTTGTTCATGGTGGGGTGGAGGCTCATACCAAGAGTTGTTCATGGTGGGGTGGAGGCTCATACCAAGAGTTGTTCATGGTGGGGGTGGAGGCTCATACCAAGAGTTGTTCATGGTGGGGGTGGAGGCTCATACCAAGAGGTGTTCATGGTGGGGGTGGAGGCTCATACCAAGAGGTGTTCATGGTGGGGGTGGAGGCTCATACCAAGAGTTGTTCATGGTGGGGGTGGAGGCTCATACCAAGAGTTGTTCATGGTGGGGGTGGAGGCTCATACCAAGAGGTGTTCATGGTGGGGGTGGAGGCTCATACCAAGAGGTGTTCATGGTGGGGGTGGAGGCTCATACCAAGAGTTGTTCATGGTGGGGGTGGAGGCTCATACCAAGAGTTGTTCATGGTGGGGGTGGAGAGTGATGGAGGAGAACGTAGGCCGAGATGTGGTTGGCGATCTAAAGTCCTCGTGGTAGACGGGGAAGGGAGGAGGTGAAGGTCGAGTGAGGGAGTAGTGGAGGAGGGATGATGAGCTGGGGAGGCAGGCCTGGCAGAGTTGCCCACTCACTCAACTCCGTGACACCTATGCTACGCTATACACTATACACAGCACCCCACTATAAACAACACACCGATATACACTACACAATACATACAAGGTGAACAAACATTCTGTTATGGAATGGAGTCTGCATGGTGTATGTAGCAGTGCTACTGTGAGGAAAAAGCCCGTAATAAGTGAGGTTATGGTTGTTCAGACTCACAGGAACCATTAGCGTGTTACTGCCCGCACTGCCATCTAGCGGGCTGAGGCTAAACTCCAGTTCCTCAGGTCTGATTTGTTTTAATTTCTACTCCTGGTAGTATTAACCTCACCTGGTGTGGGTTGAAGTTTGGAGAATCACTTCACCTCTACTCTTCTCCTGATTAGGTAAGATGATCTACCCGGAGTATTTCTGTTCATTGTTACTGATTTACCTGATTACCAGTAATGACACTGAAGTAGAATACCAACCTTTGTCTTTCAGTGTTATACTTATATAACCCTTAAGTAACCAGTGTTTTCTTTATTATCATCTCTGCTGCTGGCCTGGTCAACCAGGGTAGACTCTAGTTAATTGGATCAAGATCCCTGTCTACAGGACGTAGTGGAACATTACGACTCCTCACCTCTGAAATCTGAATTGTGGTACTATGACCAAGAAGTGACAGGAATTTCAGAACATGGGATGAACACCGCCACCCAGGATAACCAACACCATTTCTTCAAACCATCAGAAGACCATCCTGGGAATAACATACTCCTGACCCAACATCATAGTGGAACCACAGCGGCCAATTTTATTTTATTTATTTTTAATTAAAATCCTTAGAAAATCATATTCATTATTATTCCTCAAGTCATTCATTTATTTATTTTTCCCTTCTTTTGTTCAGGCAGAAGGCGTTTCCCTGACACAGCCCTTCCCTCACTGCCCCCTCCAACCCACAGATGACAGTTATGTGCCCTCCCTCACTCTGGCACTGATTTTCACATACACGACACTTTTCATGATTCTGATGGAAGAAATGAAATGTAGGGTCTTGTTGCCACTCCAACACGAGCTGCAGGTATTCACACACCAGCCTGGTGATGATGATCCTGGTAGGTGTTCTTGATTAGAAGATATGCCAAAACCACAGAAAGGGATGCCCACAGCTTTTCTCCAGCAGAGTTGCCTTAGATATATATATATATATATATATATATATATATATATATATATATATATATATATATATATATATATATATATATATATATATAATGTCGTGCCGATTAGGTAAAACTGGTCAATTAGCAAGAACTCATTTAAAATTATGTCCTTTCTAAAATTTTCTCTTATACGTTTAAAGATATATTTTTTTCATTTATGTTAATGTAAAAATTTATAATTTTGTACCAAGAGAAACTTTGAAAACCTACCTAACCTTATTATAACAATCGCAATTTAATTTAGCTTAACCCAACTAAATATATTTTAGATACGTTAACATTAATTTAATAATAAACAAACACAATGAAATATATTTTTTCGTTATGTTCAAAATGATTTTGGCGAAATTATTGCATACACAAATTTTCACTTGTCTTATATGGCAACGTGAGCGTTGCTATTTAAGCCAAAATCGCAAGTTTTACCTAATCGGCACGACATATATATATATATATATATATATATATATATATATATATATATATATATATATATATATATATATATATATATATATATAATATATATATATATATTAGTCTTAAGTAGCAAAGCAGTTCTTGCCGAATAGGGCAAGGACAAATTTGTGTATGCAATAATTTCGCAAAAATCATTCTGAATCTAATGAAAAAAATATATTTCATTGTGTTTATTATTAAATTATTGTGGCATACAAAGAGTATGTAACAATTTATTTGGTGTATGTCACACTCCCATATACGCTGCCGCCCAACCAGTGAACCGGGTGCTAAGGGTTTAATGATCAATTGGGTACCCATCGTTAAATCAGTACCTTGGTTTATTGACCAATCACAGGCAAGCCCGCTAAAGCTGAAGCAACGTGGTTCACTTGTGGTAAGCACTGGCAGACTTGCCTACCTGCTGGTTGAGTACGGTGCACTCTCTCTGGCTTCTGCTTTACCATCTGTCACCGTCTTATACACTTATTATTCTATCTGTACATTTGTATATTGTGGGTGAAGGTAAAATATACATTATAGTCTACTGCTGAGTTTCTTTGCTCCAATTCCCACTACGATCAGGTCTCACAGGGCATTCTTTACCTGTGTTCATCATATTGGGAGCTCTGTCCAATCGCAAGTCGTACTGTGCTATTGCTGCTTGTTGCATACGTTGCAAACAGCATGTTATAGTGGGTTATGCCACCAATACGGGTGAGGAGGTTGCTGTCTGATTATACTCTCCTAAATGTGCCCAAACTATCTCTGCAGCGTTGCTGGCGAATTGCTCATTCCATGTTCACAGAATACCAACGAACTCTCACTGCCGCGCGGGTTCGTGACATTATTCGTACCAAATTAAGTGTTGAAGCAACTATGGTGCACCGAGATATATCCCGCTACAGGAGCTATCAATCGCTGATCTCAGCTGAGGTTCCTTCGTAATGTGGGAGGGCTATCACAAGCGCACTCAGACCAGCTGTCTCGTGAAGCAGGTGGTGCAACAGGTTGTCTCAGGGAAAGTCAGCTTCATTGGCTCTTGAGTTAGCTAAACTCAATCTTTAAACAACCAGAGAGTAGCGAGCATTTGCTGAAGAGTAGTTTGATAGAGAGAAGGAGAGAAGCATTTAAACAGACTGTTGGTGGCAACTTTAGCGTGCAAAAAGCAGGGTCGTTAGTACCTCGCTTTGTTGAGTCTGAGCCTGAACAGTTTTAAGAGGCATTTGAAAACCAGGCTTGCACACGGAGGTGACCTGGGGAGCATTGGGCAGCACTGGTGAATACAACGTTGTACGGCAAAGCTCAGGGGGTTCACAGCTGTTTTAATGAAGAATTTGCTGATAATCGGGTTGTTAAAACAACGGTTCTTGGGGCATATCAGTGTATTCCCGCCAAGTACAGCTGGGTCAGTCTCATGTAGACTTTGTAAGACAGCAGTCAAAAAACTTCACCAAATGGTATAAGCCGAGTGTTGTCGTCAACTTTAGTGATCTAGTGCAGTTACTTTTGGAGAATAACTTGCTGGAATCTGTTGGACCAGAGGTTAGTCTCTCTAGAGACTAACCTCTGGTCAGCCAGGCTGGCTGACACTTTTGAGACTAACCGCTCCTTGTCCGAGCAGTCTAATCTTTCCTCCCAACAGCCTGGCATGAATATAGATCGTCAGAGACGAGTCCCTGACTGGACGACGAAGTGGCAGGATGAAAGTCAACAACGACGCCAACCAAGTCACCTGGTGAGACACGACATCAAACTCGCGTCAACATGGTGAACAATGACGCCAGCCACAAAATCAACATGGAGCCAAAGTAAAATATGAGGTAACCTGTTTCCTTTGTCATAAACCCGGCCATATCAAGTCCAACTGTGCAAGACAATGATAGTTGTGTTGTGATGTGCAGGACAATGATAGTTGTGTTGTGCTGTGCAGGACAATGATAGTTGTGTTGTACTGTGCAGGACAATGATAGTTGTGTTGTGCTGTGCAGGACAATGATAGTTGTGTCGTGCTGTGCAGGACAATGCTAGTTGTGCTGTGCAGGATAATGATAGTTGTGTTGTGCTGTGCAAGACAATGCTAGTTGTGTTGTGCTGTGCAAGACAATGATAGTTGTGCTGTGCAGGACAATGCTAGTTGTGTTGTACTGTGCAGGACAATGATAGTTGTGTTGTACTGTGCAGGACAATGATAGTTGTGCTGTGCAGGACAATGCTAGTTGTGTTGTGCTGTGCGAGACAATGATAGTTGTGTCGTGCTGTGCGAGACAATGCTAGTTGTGCTGTGCAGGATAATGATAGTTGTGTTGTGCTGTGCAAGACAATGCTAGTTGTGCTGTGCAGGATAATGATAGTTGTGTTGTGCTGTGCAGGACAATGCTAGTTGTGTCGTGCTGTGCAGGATAATGATAGTTGTGTTGTGCTGTGCAGGACAATGCTAGTTGTGCTGTGCAGTACAATGCTAGTTGTGTTGTGCTGTGCAAGACAATGCTAGTTGTGCTGTGCAGGATAATGATAGTTGTGTTGTGCTGTGCAAGACAATGCTAGTTGTGCTGTGCAGGACAATGCTAGTTGTGTTGTGCTGTGCAAGACAATGCTAGTTGTGCTGTGCAGGATAATGATAGTTGTGTTGTGCTGTGCAGGACAATGCTAGTTGTGTTGTGCTGTGCAGGACAATGATAGTTGTGCTGTGCAGGACAATGCTAGTTGTGTTGTGCTGTGCAAGACAATGCTAGTTGTGCTGTGCAGGACAATGCTAGTTGTGTTGTGCTGTGCAAGACAATGCTAGTTGTGCTGTGCAGGATAATGATAGTTGTGTTGTGCTGTGCAAGACAATGCTAGTTGTGCTGTGCAGGATAATGATAGTTGTGTTGTGCTGTGCAGGACAATGCTAGTTGTGCTGTGCAGGACAATGCTAGTTGTGTTGTGCTGTGCAAGACAATGCTAGTTGTGCTGTGCAGGATAATGATAGTTGTGTTGTGCTGTGCAAGACAATGCTAGTTGTGCTGTGCAGGATAATGATAGTTGTGTTGTGCTGTGCAGGACAATGATAGTTGTGTTGTACTGTGCAGGACAATGATAGTTGTGTTGTGCTGTGCAGGACAATGATAGTTGTGTTGTGCTGTGCAGGACAATGATAGTTGTGTCGTGCTGTGCAGGACAATGATAGTTGTGTTGTACTGTGCAGGACAATGATAGTTGTGCTGTGCAGGACAATGATAGTTGTGCTGTGCAGGACAATGATAGTTGTGGTGGTTGTGGTGCTTTTGTACAACACTAGGTGGTGTTGATGTACATCAAAAGGTGGTGGTTTTGGTGTTGATGTACAACACAAGGTGGTGTTCATGTACATCGCTAGGTGGTGCTGATGTACAAAACTAGGTGGTGTTGATGTACATCACTAGGTGGTGCTGATGTACAACAATAGGTGGTAGTTGTGGTGTTGATGTACAACACTAGGTGGTGTTGATGTACATCAAAAGGTGGTGGTTTTAGTGTTGATGTACAACACTAGATGGTGCTGATGTACAACACTAGATGGTGCTGATGTACAACACTAGATGGTGCTGATGTACAACACTAGGTGGTGGTTGTGGTGCCGATATACAGCACTAGGTGGTGTTGATGTACATCACTAGGTGGTGCTGATATACAGCACTAGGTGGTGTTGATGTACATCACTAGGTGGTGTTGATGTACATCACTAGGTGGTGCTGATGTACAATAGGTGGTGCTGATGTACACTACGTGGTGGTTGTTGTGTTGATGTACAACACTAGGTGGTGATGGTGTACAACACTAGGTAGCAGTTGTGGTGTTCATGTACAACACTAGGTGGTGGTTGTGGTATTGATGTACAGCACTGGGTGGTGTTGATGTACAACACTTGGTGGTGTTGATGTACAACACTAGGTAGTGATGATGTACAACACTAGGTAGCAATTGTGGTGTTCATGTACAATACTAGGTGGTGGTTGTGGTGATGATGTACAACAATAGGTGATGGTTGTGGTATTGATGTACAACATTAGGTGGTGGTTGTGGTGTTGATGTACAACACTAGGTGGT
>WNWK01018662.1:0-39423 GCA_009830355.1 Cherax destructor | reverse complement strand
GGAGGCGTCTTCTTCCATCCATCCTTCTTTGAGCACACGTAGAGGACCTCGTACATTGTGCCCAAATATCAGCTCAAAGGACTGTGCCCTGTAGACTCTTACCGTTTCTCTCATTGCGAATAGCAACAGAGGAAGTGATTCATCCCAGTCTGTAGGAAAATGCATGCAGAATGTTCTCATCATTGTTTTTAACGTCTGATGGAATCTTTCCAAGGCGCCTTGGGACTGAGGATGATAGGCAGTGGATAGTTATGAACTATTCCTAGCTGTTAATGCTTCCCCTAAATGCTTTGGCAGTGAAGTTAGTACCTTGATCACTTTGAATAGTTTTAGGAATTTCCAAAGCAAGAGATAAACTTAGTTAAAGCTTTAAGGGATTGCTTTAGTGTTAATACTGCGCATAGGAACTGCCTCTGGATATCTAGTTACTCTATCCTTGATTGTGAATAATAATAATAATAATATCTTTATTTACTACAAAGTACATGTACATGGTGTAGTGATACCGCTATTGTGGAGAGCCGCAGCGGGACACAATAGGCCCACCTCAGGGGGCCCCTAACAATAACAACAAACAGTACGGCGATGGCCCAGCATGCGTGTGGTCTCGCTCTTACACAAATACATTCGTGATGCAGATTACATAGTAGCTTAAATATGTCGCCAGTAGCTATAGCTTTTCTGAGGACATATGCCTTACATCACCTGTCCTGCAGCAGCAGTCATTAGATGTATTTTCTTCTGTTGCAGACATGTACCATGGATTTTGTGTTCAATAAAGCCTAGAAATGAGGCCTGTGTTTTTATCACAACAATTTATTGAACACAAATATCCTGGGCTACCTGGTGGCGATTCTGAGCTAGACTACAGCAAAATGGAGCGTTTACTGAAACCTGAGAGGCTAGACTCTGACCCCAGTGTATCAACGGCTGCTCAGGAATGGAAGCACTGGTTTAAGACTTTCCGAAAACTTCTTGAGAGCCTTTCCTCAGGAAGATCTAGATAAACTAAGCCTGCTCATCAACTTTGTGTTACCTAAAATCTATTGAAGGTTATTTCTGAGTGTAATACCTATGAAGATGCTATCAATGCCCTCAAGTCTCAGTATATTAAGCCCACAAATGAAATCTTTGCACGATATCGTCTTGCAACTCGCCGCCAGCAGATTGGTGAATCCTTAGAGGAATACTTTCAAGCATTGAAAATATTAGGTAAGGACTGTAACTTCCGAGCGGTGACAGCTTCTCAGTATTGTGAAGAGTCCATCAGGGATGCTTTTATCAGTGGCCTGCAATCACCAATAATAAGGCAGCTTTATTGGAGAATAAAACTCTGGACTTAGCCACTACCCTTGACCAGGCAAGATCATTAGATTCAGCTCAGAAGAATTCTGAAGTGTACAGTACTACCAGCCTTCTCGAGTGGTAAGTGCTGTAACTCCCGACCAAGACTCTTTTAATGAGGTTACCGTGGAACCTGCTTCAGTGACAGCAGCTGCGAGGCACAAAGTGTTTCTTTTGTGGTTTTTCAAGACATCCACGTCCAAAGTGTCCGGCTCGTGAAGCAATGTGCCATCAATGCCATAAGAAGGTCACTTTGCTAAAGTATGTCGTGCTAATACATCAACAAGAGCTAGTGCTTCTATGCATTCCGACCAGGCGACTCTAGCAACAGTACTTCTCGCTTCAAATTCACTGTCAAGAGGCAGTTGTGAAAGTGTTCATCAAAGGCAAGTAGATGGTCTGATTGACAGTGGCAGCTCAGAGAGTTTCATCAACTTGACGTAGTTAAACGCCACTCCTTGACGTACATCACTCATCGGTACCGTTTCCATGGCATCAACATCTCTCTCTTATTCAGACTTAGGGTTTTGTAAGGTAAACCTTAGAGTTAATGACAGGGATTATCAAGATGTCATTTAGCTGTTCTGCCACAACTGTGCTCTGATGTGATCCTTGGTCAGGACTTTTCAGAAGCGTCATGTTAGTGTTACCTTAACATATGGGTGAACTGCCTCCTCTGCGTTGTCTGTGGCTTAGCCTTTAAGGGTGACCCACCAAAGCTGTTTAGAATCTTCTGCGGATTGTCATCCTATATCAGTAAGTCACGCCGCTATTCTTATGAAGATAGGATGTTCATTGAGAAAGAAACTCAGAGGCTGCTGAAGGAGGGTATTATAGAACCAAGTAATTCTCCGTGGCGTGCACAGGTCGTTGTTGTCAAGGATGATTATAGGAAACGGAGGCTGGCTATCGACTATTCTGAGACAATCAACAAATTTACACTTCTTGATGGGTACCCTCTACCTCAATTGATGATACAGTGAACAAAATTGCTCAGTACTATGTGTTTAGCACAATTGATCTACAAGTGCCTATCATCAAGTCCCTATAAGGAATGAAGATAAACCATACACAGCGTTTCAGGCTAGTGACGGCCTCTATCAGTTTACCAGAGTCCCTTTTGGGGTTACCAATGGGGTAGCCTGTTTCCAACGAATTATGGATTCACTCATTCAGGAAGAGCAACTTATGGGAACTTATGCATATTTAGATAATGTTACCATTTGTGGCAAGACCCAGGAGGAACATGATGCAAACCTTGATAAGTTTTTGGAAGCTGCCAAGAAGAAAAATATCAGTTACAATGAAGAAAAGTGCACTTTTTCCACTAAAAGGCTTAACATCCTTGGTTATGTGGTGGAAGGAGGTGCAATATCCCCAGACCCTGAAAGACTTCGACCTCTCGGGAACTTCCAATGCCCCAAGACAAAAAGTCACTCCAAAGAACTCTTGGTCTTTTTGCTTATTACTCACAGTGGATCTACAACTATTCAAGTAAAGTTCGCCCACTGAGTGCTACCACGATATTTCCTGTGACAAAGGAAGCAGAAACTGCTTTCTATACTCTCAAACAGGATATTGAAAACTCAGTAGTTCAGGCCATTGATGAGTCCCTACCATTCGAGGTGGAAACGGATGCATCTGAAGTTGCCATTGCTGCAGTCCTATCTCAGGCAGGACGTCCCGTTGCTTTCTTTTCAAGAACTTTTCAAGGATCAGAGAAGTGCTATGCTGCTGTAGAAAAGGAAGCCCAGGCCATCATAAAACAGTTCGCCACTGGAGGCATTATTTAACAGGCAGACATTTCACTGTAAGGACTGACCAACGGTCCGTGATGTATATGTTTGACAAGAAGCACAAAAGTAAGATCAAGAATGACAAGATATTACGCTGGAGGATGGAACTATCGTGTTATAACTTTGATATTCTGTATCGACCGGGTGAAGAAAACATTTCACCTGATGCATTCTCTAGGTCCCACTGTGGAGCAGCATGTCATGATTTGCAATCACTCTCAGAGCTCCACAAGGCCTTGTGTCACCCAGGAGTTACACGCCTGTATCATTTTGTTAAATCTAAGAATATGCCCTACTCAGTGGAAGAGGTGCGACAAGTGATCAGATCATGCAGAGTATGTGCAGAGTGCAAGCCAAACTTTCACCAGCCAGAGAAAACTCATCTCATAAAAGCCACCCGGCCTTTCGAGAGCTGAATATAGATTTCAAAGGACCTCTACCAAGCATAAACCAGAATAGGTATTTCCTTAACATAGTAGATGAATATTCTAGGTTTCCTTTTGTGTTCCCTGTGCAAATATGACTGCTTCAACTGTCATCAGTTGTCTTTCCCAGTTATTCGCTATTTTTGGTATCCGGCCTATATCCATTCAGACAGGGGATCCTCGTTCATGAGTAATGAACTTCATGAGTTTTTGGCTAACAAAGGGATTGCTTGCAGCAGAACAACAAGCTACAACCCTCAAGGCAATGGTCAAGTGGAGCGGTTCAATGGTACTATATGGAAGTCAGTTACAATGACACTGAAATCTCGCAATCTACCGGTTCAACACTGGCAGACTGTCTTACCTGATGCCCTTCACTCTATTAGATCATTGCTGTGCACGCTACTAATGCTACCCCTCATGAGAGACTCTTCAACTATTCACGTCGTTCCTCTACGGGAGCCTCCATGCCCACCTGGTTATGTCACCCTGGACCCATTCTCCTGAAGAGTCACCGTAGGATGAACAAGACGGATCCTTTAGTGGAAGAGGTAGAGCTCCTACAAGCTAATCCGCATTATGCCCACATTCGCTACCAAAATGGTGAAGAGACTACTGTATCTACAAGACACTTAGCCCCAGTTGAAACCAATGTTAGTGCGGAATCTCAAGATACACCAATAGATGTTGCGAAAGATGCTTCGGTTTCTCCAGGGAAGCCTTTTCAGGCTACCCCTATTGAAATAGAGGATGCCGCTCCAGTAGATAGTCAAACCCCGCTAGAAAATACCGAACCCGGTGAAGAGGCTCAAGGGCTACGAAGGTCTGGACGTACACGTCACCCACCTAACCGTTTGGAGGATTACTGTATCTGATATTTTAGAAGGGGGAGATTGTAGTGATACCGCTCTTGTGGAGAGCCACAGCAGGACACAATACGGCACCACCTCAGGGGGCCCCTAACAATAACAACAAACAGTACGGCGATGGCCCAGCATGGCGTGTGGTCTCGCTCTTACACAAATACATTCGTGATGCAGATTACATGGTAAGCTTAAATATGTCGCCAGTAGCTATAGCTTTTCTGAGGACATATGCACCTTACATCACCTGTCCTGCAGCAGCAGTCATTAGATGTATTTTCTTCTGTTGCAGACATGTACCATGGATTTTGTGTTCAATAAAACCTAGAAATGAGGCCTGTGTTTTTATCACAACACATGGTATACAGGCCTAGCTGACATCAGTGACATACTACTATATAGAAAGTCCCTTGTTATGCTGAGCATTTCGGGCAGATTAGGTCAGTGTCCCAGGATGCGACTCACACCAGTCGACTAACACCCAGGTACCCATTTTACTGATGGGGAACATAGACAACAGGTGTAAAGAAACACGTCCAATGTTTCTGCCCTGGCTGGGAATCGAACCCAGGCCCTCGCCGTGTGAAGCGAGAGCCTTAGCCACCAGACCACCAGAGCCAAGTATAGGAAAGAATTCAAACTCGGCAGAAGGCAGTTGGGTCAGTCTGCTGTTGACTACGTCAGACAGCAGACCACCCCAGACTCACAAGCGTCAATCTGCAAGGAAAATGGTTTTGAAAAGTCTGGAGACAACAGAATGGGTGCAGTACAAAGTAATCTCTTTGCTTTCGTAAAGGCATCTTGACATTCTGGGGTCCAAATAAAGGGAATAAAGTATTGATTTCCAGACTTAGCTTTAGGTAGTGGACCTACACAATCTATTATTAATTCTGAAAAAGGGTCTCCATTAACAGGAATGGGATGGAGAGGTGCAGGTTTAATGGGGTGTCCAGGTTTCCCTACCTGCTGACATTCTGGACAACAGCAAATATGATTCTTTACATCTTGCCTTAACTTTGGCCAAAAGAATTCTTTTGTTATTCGGTATTGAGTTTTGGTAATTCCCAAATGGCCTCCTAAAGAAGAATTATGGGCTATATTTAGTATCTGAGACCTAAACTTTCTGGGAACCACTAACTTATCTGTTTGTTGTTTTCCCTCCACCTCCTTACCAGTTTCAGTGCAGACTAAGTAATTATTTTTTAAGAGATATTTGACCGGGTGACCCGAAGTGGATTTACCCATAGCTGCCTCAAAAGCAGAGTTTAGTGAGGAGTCTTTCCGTTGTTCCTCCCGAAAGGACAGTCCCTCAGGCATGGAAACAGAGACATCTGGCAATCCTGCAACCCTGGAATAGGAAGGCTTGATCTGGGGCTGTTCACTAAATTTACGAGGCTCTGGCCAGTTTTCCTCGCAAAACAAATTGGTTAGTCCGAGATCAGAGTCGTCCAAGGACGAGTTAACATTCTTATCAGACATCACTTTGGATTGTGCCCGAGTTATGGCCAACATCGGGGAAGAATTAATCATTATGGGTTCTATACATTTAGTAGACTCAATGTTATTACCCAGTAATAGCATTGCATCCTTCATAGGAAATCCCTCCGAGACACCAACAGTCAAATACCCAGTGTAGTATTTACTCTGCACATAGATTTGATGTAAAGGGACAGAAAATACTGCTCCTCCAAAAGCTTCTAACAGAACTGAGGATTGCAAAGAGGTTTGTTCAGAAAGGGGAAGTACTCCCTCTCTTATAAGTGAGCAATATGCTCCAGTATCCCTAAAGGTTCTAACTTCCATTTTCTCTGAATGTTCCTGAAGGGATATTTTACAAATACTATAATAGGGGGCCATCCCCCTCTCTACTTCTTCCTGGGACATATTATTAAGGATATTAGCGATTTTACCAAAGGGTTGGGGTTTACTTGGACAATTGGGTCTGATGTGGCCAGGTGTTTTAGTTGACTGCTGACGAGATTCACCTTCATCTTGACCTTTATTTCTCCACTCAGGAACTTTGACGATCTCTGCTCATACCAGGCTGTTGAGGAAAGAGATAAGACCGCTCGGACAAGGAGCGGTTAGTTTCAAAAGTATCAGCCAACCTGGCTGCTTCCAATGCCGTAGGCAAGGAATGATCTTGCAGAAAGACTCGAACCTCTGGACTAACAGACTCCAGCAGGTTGTCCACCAAGATGAGCTGCTTCAAATTTTCAAAATCAGCGACACCACTTGCCTTGTACCACTTTGTAAAAGCCCTGGTCTGCTGTCTGACGTAGTCAACAGCAGACTGACCCAACTGCCTTCTGCCGAGTTTGAATTCTTTCCTATACTTGGCAGGAATACATTGATAAGCCCCAAGAACAGTGGTTTTCACAATGTGATAGTTTCCAAAGTCAGCATCTCCCAGGCTAGAAGTAAATTCTTGTGCCTTACCAAACAACGCAGTATGCACCAGTGACGCCCAATGAACCTCAGGCCACCCTAAAGCTCGAGCCTGGTTTTCAAATGCTTCGAAAAACTGTTCAGGCTCTGCTTCAACAAAACGAGGAACAAACTGTACTGCCCTTTGTAAATTGAAGTCATCTACAGTCTGATGGAATTGTCTCCTCTCCTTCTCTCTATCAAACTCCTCCTTAGCAAATGCACGCTGTTCTTTAGTTTGTTCAAGAGTGAGTCTGGCTAGTTCAAGCGCCAGTGAACCAGACTCACCTGTCGATAACCCCACACCTGTGACTTGCTGGTTTTGCTCAGGAGTTTTGTCTCTCCCATTTTGTAGAAACCTTAATGGTGACCTACGATTAACAGCTCCTGTAGAGGAGAAACACGAGACTGATATGCCATAGTTTCAGTTTGTATTTTACTCCTTATAATATCACGCAGCTGAGCAGCAGTAAGGGTACGCTGGTATTCAACACCAATAGAACGAGCGATACGCCAACAACGCTGTAGAGAGAGTTTGGGCAACTTTAGTAGAGTTAACTCAGACACTAACCGTCTGACTCGAATAGGTGGCATTAACCCCCAACTTTAACACGCTGTAGTGCTATGCACGGTACGAATTGCAGTATACTCATACGATAGCAGAGCTGACACGCAATAGCAAAGCCAATATGCACACACACAATAGCAAGGCTGATACACAATAACAAACCAAATTGAAGAATACTCACAATAGCAGGCTGACCATAGCGAAACGAATGCAAAAATGAGACACAAAAATTCGTGAAGCGTTGGCAAAGCGTAAGCAATGCCAGATAGCAAGCTATCTAGATACAAGACTAGCTCCTGCGCAAACTTCAACTCTAGGCTCAACTCCTGCTCTAAGTCTCCAAATTCAGCTCCGGGACAGGCTACCCATATTACAACCTCAGGTTCAATGGCCTGTTAACCTGAGTGTAAAGGGAGCTTGGAGAAAAGAAACACAGTAGAAGATGTATTGAAATTGTATTTCCTTCAAAAAAATCAGTTAGATTAATTCCAGACTTTTGTCTTTTCCTTCACCAAGTAATTGTGATTATATAAGACTTTTGTCTTTTCCTTCACCAAGTATAACAAAGTGCTATTTACACATATGTACACTATATACAAAGGAGTAGTGTTTAGTGCACGCCACAGTTGTCTAGGCTAACCAGCAGCCAAAAGACAGACAACTTTCCACAACCAGCTCTATGCAGGAATTCCAATGACAAACCGCGAGTGGTAACCACGTCACCTTTGCCATTGTTAAACTCGCATTTTAATTGGCTGAACCGAGTCGTTGATTTGATGATGGGGCCCCATCACCAAACCCTTAACGATGGTTCGCTGGTTGGAGGAGAGCCTATGTGGGTGTGTTTAACATGCTCCGAATAAAGGTTACATACTCTTTGCATGCAACACATGTATAGGATTGTTACAGATGTTAGTAGGCGCTCTTTATTTGTTCGTCGCCCCTGCTTACTTCGTCCCTTTTCTCTTCATCTACATTCACTCCTGTCTTCCCTTCAGCTACCACCTCTATATGTTCATGTGACATCTCCCTTTCCCCTACCCCCTTGGGAAGTTCCTGCTGTCCGTGTCTGTTCTATTCCTCTACCTTGCAAAGCCAAACTACCTACGACGGCTTCTCGCTCTTTCTTTCTAGACCACTTCCGTTCTCATTCCCATGCCATTGCAGTATACACCGATGGTTCAAAGTCATCTGACGGCGTCGGATTCGCAGCAGTGTTTCCGGACAGCGTCGTACGAGGGCATGTATTACCCTCGGCTAGCATATTTACGGCTGAATTGTATGTCATTCTTGTGGCACTTATCCGTATTGCATCTATGCCTGTGTCACCATTTGTGGTCGTTTCAGACTCCCTTAGTGCTTTACAGGCTATCCGTAAAATTGATACACCTCACCCCTAGTTCTTCGTATCCACCTTTGAGTTACGCCATATCTTTAGCAAGCATAAAGATATTGTTTTTGTTGGGTCCCTGGTCATGTTGACGTACAGGGCAATGAACAGGCAGACACTGCTGCGCGGTCAGCAGTGCATGACCTTCCAGTTTCATATAGAGGTGTTCCTTTCACGGACTATTTTTCGGTCATTGCTACCCACCTTCGCACCCGTTGGCAACAACGCTGGTCTGACCTGCTAAATAACAAACTCCATTCTATTGAACCGATTATAGGTTTCTGGCCTTCTTCTTGTCACCAATGTCGGGGTTGGGAAACTACACTCTCCCGTCTTCGCATCGGCCACACTCGTCTTACTCACGGGTATCTCATGGAGAAGCTCCCTGCCCCTCTCTGTGAACATTGTCAGGTTCCAGTGTCTGTTCAACATATTCTGTTGGACTGCCCCCTCTATCAACGAGCATGCAGAATTTACCTCCAACGGTGTCTTCGCTCTGCGGCCCTTTCTTTACCTTCCCTTCTTGCAGATGGACCCTCCTTTAATCCTGACTCTCTCGTTGACTTTTTGACAGAAACTGACTTACTACACAAACTCTGAAGTTTATACCTCTAGCACCTCCCTCAGTCCTTTCTACCTCGATCTCTTGCTACCCTCTATCCCTGCACTATCCACTGTCCTGCTACACTCCATGCCCTACTAATCATCCATCTCCCTCTTACAACCCATTCTCCCTGCATCCTGCAATAACCTGCAGCGCTGTATGACCCCTGTGGTTTAGCGCTTCTATTTGATTATAATAATAATAATAATACCACCCCTTCTCATGGAGGTGAGAAATGTGTCCCCCATGTCTCAGTAACAAAGTGACCTGTGTTGTGATGCATGCAAAAGAAACAGGAGATCAATTAAGATAGTAGTTGTTTCTAAAAATAGTATTAATTAAAAAATGCATGCAAAATGAGTTGAAGAATATATTGGAAAAATAGGGTAGCATTCCTTGGACCCCCAAAAATGCCAAACATTTTTTTAAGTATTGTAATTTAAAAAAATATTGTATTGTATTGTATGTGGATTTAGTAAATAAAATACTTGTAGTTAAAAAAATTAATTACATTTCTTACTTTGAATCAGTAGTTTTCAACCTTTTTTCAGTAATGGCATCCTCAAGTCACATATCTTTTTCCGTGGATGCAGTGCTGTATGACCCTTGTGGGTTTAGCACTTTTGATTATACAAAATTTTCTGTGGCATCCCTAGTCAATTTTTTATTAGAATCGCTTCCCAAGTGTACTTAATAATAATAAAAACATACAAATGCATAAAACACATATGAAATACAGCAAAGCCTCAATTAGTACAAAATTCAAGTTAACAAGAACTGTAAAATAGTACAGTGTAGAAACATTTTGCCAGTCAGTGTCTTCTTCAGTCAAATACAGAGAATGGTTGAATATGAGAATTTTGAGGTAATCAGTCCTTCAGCCTGGAGTCGATGTGTTCTGTACATCAATCTTGAGAAATGTACAGCATATGACTGGAGATGCGGCTTATATACTGCAGTCAGGTGAGTTGAAGCAGCAGGTGGTGGAATCACCAGTGAAAAAATCCACTAATGTAAGTTAATCAAGTCTGTATGATAGGCAAATGTTGAAGAATTCCCTGTAGTATTAAGATCCACAAACTGTAAACATAAACAAAGAAAATGATGATCGTAGACAAAGTGCAAATGGTGACTATTAAATAATGCCCTTTGACTTAATATTAATCATGTATTATACTATAATAGTTTTATCATTTCAACGTTTATTTTCACATGATGCAATGTTTATACAGAAATGGAAGACACCTGAATGCATGCAGAAAGCCCATGGTTATGCAGAAAGCCCATAGTTAAGCCTAACGTAAGACTACAAGGGCAGTAAACATTACATATATGTATTTAAGTCCATTAAATATATACAAGTATTTGATGAATGTACAGCTAGCCCTCCACTTTTACGAGCTTCGAACATTCGCAAATGCCCGCCCAATCATATTTACCAAACAAATGCTAACTCTGACTCTATCGATGTCGGCAGTGAAGAGTTAGAATCCACACACTAGACTCATCATGCCATGCAGTTACACTTCATATAATCACCTCCATTCAACTGCTATCAGAAACTGCATGGCTAACTATCATCACCATCATCATTGTCATTGTCATCATCAGCACAAGTTGTCAGAGTTCGTCTGCCTAACCTTACGAGTTGTGAGTGTTTTATTTGTTCATTATTTGTTATTAAACCATAACATGTATATACAATATTTTACGATGTTTTCATGTGTTTTATGATTGTTCGTGGTTCAATAGGTTAAGGAAGCAGTATTGTTAGGCTAAGTAAATACTATTATTATATTTCCCTACAATATATTTGTGCATCAAAACATTCGCAAACACTAAAGTATAGTATTATTATACATTATTTCCCTACATCATATTTGCCCACGAAACATTTGCAATTTTTCAAGATTCGCAAGGTTCTTGATCCCTAACCCTTGCGAATGTGGAGGGCCTTCTGTATATTACCTGGAGTTTACCTGGAGAGGGTTTCGGGGGTCAACGCCCCCGTGGCCAGGTCTGAGACCAGGCCTCATGGTGGATCAGGGTCTGATCAACCAGGCTGTTACTGTCGGCCGCACGCAAACTGGCGTAAGAACCACAGCCCGGTTGGTCAGGTACTGATTTTAGGTGCCTGTCCAGTGCCTTCTTGAAGACAGCCATGGGTCTATTGGTAATCCTCTAATGTGTGCTGGGAGGCAGTTGAACAGTCTTGGGCCCCAGACACTCATGGTGTTGTCTCTCAGTGTACTCGTGGCGCCCCTGCTTTTCATCGGGGAATGTTGCATCTCCTGCCGAGGTTTTTGCTTTCATAGGGAGTGATTTTCGTGTGCAGGTTTGGTACCAATCCCTCCAGGACCTTCCAAGTGTATATTATCATGTATCTCTCTCGCCTGCGTTCCAGGGAATACAGATCAAGGACCTTTAATCATTCCCAGTAATTTAGGTGCTTTATCGAACTTATGTGTTCTGTGAAAGTTCTTTTTACACTCTCCCGGTCTGCAATGTCGCCAGCCTTGAAGGGGGCCATTAGTGTACAGCAGTATTCCAGCCTAGAGAGAACAAGTGATTTGAAGAGTGTCATCATGGGCTTGGCATCCTTAGTTTTGAAGGTTCTCATTATCCATCCTATCATTTTCCTAGCCGATAAGGTAGATACATTGTTGTGGTCTTTAAAGGCGAGATCCTCTGACATTATCACTCCCAAGTCCTTCAAATTTCTTTTCGCTCTATTGTATTTTTAGAATTTGTCGTATACCTTGATACATTTTTATTTCCTCAAGTTTTCCATATCTGAGTAGTTGAAATTTCTCCTCGTTGAACTTCATATTGTTTTGAGTGGCCCATTTGAAGATTTGGTTGATGTCGCTTAGGGTTTTGCAGTGTCTTTAATGGAGGTCACTGCCATGACAATCCGGGTGTCATCAGCAAGGTAGACACGGAGCTATAGCTTACATCTCTGTCTATGACAGAAACGAGGATGAGGAATAGAATGGGAGCGAGTACTGTGCCTTGTGGAACAGAGCTTTTCAACGTGGCTGCCTGGGACTTTACTCTGTTTACTATTACTCTTTGTGTTCTATTTGTCAGGAAGTTATAGATCCATCTACCAACTGTTCCTGTTATTCCTTTATCACGCATTTTGTGTGCTATTACGCCATGGTCACACTTGTCGAAAGCTTTAGCAAAGTCTGTGTATACTACGTACATCTGTATTTTGTTTATCCTCAACAGCATCCAGGACCCTGTCATAGTGGTCCAGGAGCTGGGACAGGCAGGAGCGACCTGCTCTAAATCCGTGTTGCCCTGGGTTGTGTAATTGATGGGTGTCTAGGTGGTTGGCAAGCTTGCTTCTTAGAACCCTCTCAAAGATTTTTTTGATATGGGATGTTACCTGGAGTTTACCTGGAGAGAGTTCCAGGGGTCAACGCCCCTGCGGCCCAGTATGTCCCCAAGCCTCATGTTGGATCAGGGCCTGATCAACCAGGCTGTTACTGCAGGCCGCACGCAGTCCAACGTATGAACCACAGCCTGGCTGATCAGGCAAGCCCGTCCAGTGCTTGCTTGAAGACAGCTAGGGGTTTATTGGTAATCCCCCTTATGTAAGCTGGGAGGCAGTTGAACAGTCTTGTTCCCCTGACACTTATTGTTGTCTCTCAACGTGCTAGTGGCACCCCTGCTTTTCATTGGGGGGGATGTTACATCGTCTGCCGAGTCTTTTGCTTTCGTAGGGAGTGACTCTCGTGTGCAAGTTTGGTACTAATCCCTCTAGAATTTTCCAAGTGTATATAATAATTTATTTCTCCCGCCTGCGTTCTAGGGAGTACAGGTTTAGGAACTTCAAGCGTTCCCAGTAACTGAGGTGGTTTATCGCAGTTATGTGTGCTGTGAAGGTTCTCTGCACATTTTCTAGGTCAGCAATTTCACCTGCCTTGAAAGGTGCAGTTAGTGTGCAGCAATATTCTAGCCTAGATAGAACAAGCGACCTGAAAAGTGTCAACATGGGCTTGGCATCCCTGGTTTTGAAGGTTCTCATTATCCATCCTGTCATTTTCTAGCAGATGTGATTGCTACAGTGTTATGGTCCTTGAAGGAGAGATCCTCTGACATGATCACTCCCAGGTCTTTGACACTAGTTTTTCGCTCTATTGTATGGTTGGAATTTGTTTAATACTCCGATGAGATTTTAATTTCTCACATTTTCCATATCGGAGTAATTGAAATTTCTCATCATTGAACTTCATATTGTTTTCTGCAGCCCATTTAAAGATTTGGTTGATGTCTGCTTGGAGTCTTGCAGTGTCTTCAATGGTGGACACTGTTATGCAGATTCGGGTTCATCTGCAAGGAAGACACGGCACTGTGGCTTATATCCCTGTCTATGTCCGATATGAGGATGAGGAACAGGATGGGAGCGAGTACTGTGCCTTGTGGAACAGAGCTTTTCACTGTAGCCGCCTCAGACTTTACTCTGTTGACTACTACTCTTTGTGTTCTACTTGTTAGGAAATTATAGATCCATCTACCAACTTTTCCTGTTATTCCTTTATCACGCGTTTTGTGTGCTATTACACCATGGTCACACTTGTCAAAGGCTTTTGCAAAGTCTGTGTATATAACATCTGCATTCTGTTTGTCTTCTAGAGCATCCAGGACCTTGTCATAGTGGTCAGTAGTTGGGACAGACAGGAGCGACCTGCTCTAAACTCATGCTGCCCTGGGTTGTGTAATTGATGGGTATCTAGATGAGTGGCGATCTTGCTTCTTAGAAACCTTTCAAAGATTTTTATGATATGGGACGTTAGTGCTATTGGTCTGTAGTTCTTTGCTATTGCTTTACTGTCCCCTTTGTGGAGTGGGGCTATATCTGTTGTTTTAGTAACTGCGGACGACCCCAGTGTCCATGCTCCCTCTCAATAGGATGTTAAAAGCATGTGATAGGGGCTTCTTGCAATTCTTGATGAACACGGAGTTCCATTAGTCTGGACCTGGAGCAGAGTGCATGGGCATGTCATTTATCTCCTTTTCGATGTCATTTGGCTTCAGGGTAATGTCAGACAGGCTTGCGTCTACCAAGTTCTGAGGCACTCTCATAACAATTTCATTTAGGTCTTCGACTTGCAGTCTGGTTAGCGGCTCACTAACCAGACTGGAACATAGTAGCTCACTCATTTCCTTGCTGTCATTTGTGTAGGACCCATCCCGTTTAAGTAGGAGCCTAATACTGGATGTTGTTCTCGACTTTGATTTGGCATAAGAAAAGAAATACTTGGGTTTCTTTCAATTTCATTTACGGCTTTCAGTTCTTCCCGCTTTTCTTGATTCCTGTAAGATTCCTTTAGTTTAAGTTTGATGTTTGCTATTTCTCTGACCAGTGTCTCCCTACGTATTTCAGATATATTGGCTCTTGTAGCCGCTCTGTTATTTTTTGCCTTCGCCTGTATAGGGAGCGCCTCTCTCTTTCTACTTTACATCTTCTCCTTTTCCTTAAGGGAATTTGCCTCGAGCAAACCTCAAGTGCCACAGAGTTAATTTGTTCTAGACATAGGTTAGGATCCGTGATGCTTAGGCTATCTTCCCAGTTTATATCATTTAGGACTTGGTTTACTTGGTCCCACCTTATGTTTTTGTTGTTGAAGTTGAATTTGGAGAAGGCTCCCTCGCGACTGATCACATTTTGTCGGTCTGGAGCCTCCCCTGCATACATGTCTGGACCTCTATTATGTTGTGATCTGAGTATATTGTTTTTGATATGATGACATTTCGTATCAGATCATCATTGTTAGTGAAGATGAGGTCCAGCGTATTCTCCCAAACTTGAAGGCTCTATTATTTTCTGATTTAAGGTGAATTTGGTGCAGAGATTTAAAAGCTCGTGTGTGCGAGTTTTCATCTGAGCTGCCTCCTGGTGTTATCTCTGCTACCTCATTGTTTGCAATATTCCTCCATTTTAGGTGCCTTAGGTTAAAATCCCCCAGGAGCAAGATGTTGGGGGCAGGAGCTGGAAGGTTTTCCAGGCAGTGGTCAATTTTCAGAAGCTGTTCCTGGAATTTTTGGGACGTTGCATCCGGAGGCTTGTATACAACCATGCTCAGGTTTTGATTCTCGATCTTTACTGCTAAAACTTCAACTACATCATTTGAGGCATTTAGTAGGTCTGAGAATATAAGTGACTCTGTGATATACAGGCCACCCCCATCCCCTTTGCCTGTTCACTCTGTCACATCTGTTTAGGTTGTAGCCCGGGATCCATATTTCATTGTCCAAGTGATCCTTTATGTGGGTCTCTGTGAAAGCCGCAAACATAGCATTTGACTCTGTAAGCAGTCCACCTATGTAAGGTATTTTGTTGTTCGTCGCTGGCTTTAGACCCTGTATATTTGCAAAGATTAATGTCGTATGGGTGGGGTCTTTTTTTTCCTGGCACTAATATCTGTTGTTCTGGAGTGGAGGCCATCGACTGTGATTCCACTCCAGAAATTATTGCATTTGGTGTACGATTTCTGTCATTTCCTGCCAGCTTTTTTCCCTTCCTGGCGCTAAAAAACCTCTCTCTCTGGAGTGGCTATGGCTACCCAGGTTTTCCTATGGTCTGGATGATGTGTGTCGTCTTATACCCTTTAGATGGTGTGCCTGGCAATATAAATTATAGCACTGTCTTTTCTGAACTGATGAGTGGTACATCTCAGGGTGGAAAAGCTTACAGGAAGGGAGGTTGCATTTTCCTGTTGTCATATGGGCACGGCATTTTCTGGGGTGGTCGAAATTGCATGTCCCATCTGTTTTCCCAGATATTCCATGCCTACAGATACCAAATGAATAATATTTGCATAGGCCTGGTTTCTGTTTGCCTTGGTTTTTTGTGACTGTGTTCCCTATTGTATTCCCTACTGGTGCATGTATTCCTGTCTCATTTCTATCTTCAGCAATAGTGCTAACAATGGAGCCTTCATCAGTTGTTTCTGGTAATTTATCTTCAGTATTTCCCGGGGGGGTATCCCCTTGTTTACTATCTACCGTGGTATTGTTAGTGCTATCGGTCTGTAGTTCTTTGCAATTGCTTTACTGCCACCCTTGTTTTTAGTGTGTGTGGAATGACCCGTGTCCATGCTCCCTCTCCATAGAATGCAATTCTTGATGAACACGGAGTTCCATGAGTCTGGGCCTGGGGCAGAGTGCATAGGCATGTCATTTATTGCCTTTTCAAAGTCTTGTGGAGTTGTTTTGTTCATAAAGAATTCACTTGGATTGTCGACCCTTAGTTTGGGCAGCGGCTCGCTGAACACTGAGTCGTATTGGGACTTTAATATCTCACTCATTTCTTGGCTGTCATCTGTGTATGTCCCATCCCGCCTAAGCAGGGGCCCAATACTGGATGTTGTTTTTCCCTTAGATTTGGCATAAGAGAAGAAGTATTTCGTTTTTTTCAATTTCATTTATGGCTTTTAGTTCTTCCTGAGATTCTTGTCTCCTGTAAGATTCCTTCAGTTTAAGTTCGATATTTGCAATTTCATTGACCTGTGCTCTCTACGTATTTCAGATATATTGGCCCCTCTCAGCAGTTCTGTGACTCTTCGCCTTCGTCTGTATAGGGAGTGTTTCTCTTTTTCTAGTTTACATCTCTTTCTTTTTCTTAATGGAATGTGTCTTGAGCAGATCTCAAGAACCACAGAGTTCACCTTTTATAGGCAACTATTTGGATCTGTGTTGTTTAGGATATCTTCCCAGCATGTTTCATTTAGGACACGGTTGACTTGATTCCGTTGTGTTTTTGTTATTAAAATTGAATTTTGTGAAGAGATCTTCCTGACTGATCACATTTTGCTGGTCAGGAGCCCTGTGCATACATGTCTGTACCTCTATGTTGTGATCTGAGTGTATTGTCTTTGATACGGTTATATTCCGTATCAGATCGTCGTTGTTAGTAATGAGGTCCAGCGTATTTTCTAGTCTTGTAGGCTCTAATATTTGCTAGTTTAAGGTGAATTTGGCAGAGATTTAATAGTTCATGTGTGTGAATTTTCATCTGCGCTGCCTCCTGGGGTGATCTCTACTAAAGCATTGTTTGCTATACTCCTCCATTTTCGGTGTCTAAAGTTGAAATATCCTAGTAGTAAGATGTTTGGGGCAGGAGTTGGGAGATTTTCTAGACAGTGGTAAATTTTCAAAAGCTGTTCCTGGAATTGCTGGAAGTTGCGTGTGGGGCTTGTATACCACCACAATGACAAGGTTTTGGTTTTCAATCTTTACCACCAAAACTTCAACTACATCATTTGAGGTGTTTAGTAGTTCTGCGCAAATGAGCGACTCTGTGACGTACAGAACAACCCCTTCCCTTGTTGCCTGTTTAGTCTGTCGCATCTGAATAGGTTATAATCTGGGATCCATATTTCGTTGTCATAATGATCCTTTATGTGGGTCTCTGTGAATGCTGCAAACACTGCATTTGACTCCGTAAGCAGTCCCGTGATGTAAGGAATTTTGTTGTTTTTTGACGGGTTTAGACCCTGTATGTTTGCAAAGACAAATGTCATTATATTGGTGGAATTTAGGTTTTTTTTTATTTGCTGGCTCTAATATCTGGGTTTCTGGAGTGGAGGCCAGTGTCCGTGTCTCTGCTCCAGAAGTGTTTTCAGTTGGTGTAGGATTATTGTCATTTCTTGCCAGTCTTTTTTTCCTCCGGGCCCTAAAAAAAACTCCGCCCTTGGAGGGATTGTGGCTCCCCTCTTTTGTTTCCCATTGTCTGGCTGGTCTGTGTCTTCTTGTCCCCTTTAGATGATGTGCCTGGCAGTATGCGTTGTAGCATTTTCTTTCATGGATTGATGAGTGACACATTTCTGGGTGAAATAAGTTACAGGAGGGGAAGTTGTACTCTCCTGTTGCCATGTGGGTGCGGCATTTTTTGGGGTGGTCAAAGGTGCATGTCCCACCTATTTTACCAGATATACCGTGCCTGCACCTACCCAAGGCATAGTATTTGCATAGATTGGATTTCCGTTTGTTAGGATTCATTGTAGCTACGTTCGCTGCTGGTGCATTTTTTTTTGTTTCATCTCTATCTATCCCCCTTGTATGGACATCAGTGCTTCTACCAGGATTTGCTGGTAATGTGTCGACACTGTTTCCTGAGGCATCATCCCATTTTGTTCCATCTCCAGCAGTATCACTATTTTGTACCTCTGTGAATTGAATAGCGTTGTCTTTATTTGTTTCATAACCAGGGCCAGTGTTTCCTTTTGGTTCACTGTCCTCCAGGACATCACTAGCACCCTCAGGAGCACTGTCCTCCAGGACAACACTAGCACCCTCAGGAGCACTGTCCTCCAGGACAACACTAGCATCCTCAGGAGCACTGTCCTCCAGGACGATACTAGCACCCTCAGGAGCACTGTCCTCCAGGACAACACTAGCACCCTCAGGAGCACTGTCTTCCAGGACAACACTAGCACCCTCAGGAGCGCTGTCGTTCAAGACAGCCCTGTCCAAACCACCCATCTTATTTTCCCAGCTGTCATACCATGTTGACATGTCTTTCAAGAAGGATCTTTTATTGGTGTTCTCGTCTTTTAATATAGATGTAATTTTCTCATACAGGTGTATCTCGTTTGGGCAGACCCAAAAACATCTCTCTGAGTTTATGTCAAGTGTGGTCACTGGTTGAAAATCCCTGCATATACCATGGGACCATTGACCACAGAGATTGCAAGCAATCCAGGCCTGTTTTCGTCCCTTACCCTTTCTACAGACTACACAGATCTTCATGGTGGTGGTCATCTTACAACACTTGACAACTCTCCTAGCTAGCTAGTCTATAATTTCTCGAAGTATTTAGTTGTTTTTAACAGTTCTTCCGATTTGGCTTATTTTCAACGAATCCGTTTGAATCCGGTCCTTTGTTCACTTATTTCTTGGACGAATCCGGGCGAATCCTGTTTGTGGCTCACTGTATATATTTTTTTTTCTAATAACACCTTAAAAGTAGATCTGTCTATTTGTATTGTATCTATTTGTTGTAGTTGTTGTTTGGGTGTTTAATGAGGGCGTGTAAAACCCCGTCAGCTTATGAATCTGGTCAGAGGATACCTTGTTTTCAACGAATCCGTTTGAATCCGGTCGTTGGTTCACGTGTTTCTTGGACGAACCCAGGCGAATCCGGATTAGTGGATCACTTATTTTGGACGTATCCAGTCGGTGATTTTGGACTAGCACATGAAAAGGACTACCGGAAGAATATTTAACAGAGTAATATGTGTTCAGTTTGATACAAAAAGTATAACTTGCGTGTTGGAGCAGCCGTGGCTTCTGAAGATGAAGATTACTGGAGGAATATTTAATTTTCGTTGTGTATATTGTGACCGCTGCTAACTACAGGTTTAGTGTATTACCACAAACTGTATACGTCACTCCATCACAATAAGTACCGATTTGTTACTAGTTAATAGCTACGACAACACTAAGATTTCTGAATGATGACACTATATGCAAGCAGATTTAATATATCATTGTAAGTAATTATAAGAAAAAGTATTTGGGTTGTAATCTAGTAAGTGCATAGGTATATTTTTTACATTATACGACATTAAATTCAAGAAGCACCAAATATTCTCAGTAACAGTAGATTAAATATATCATTGAATATGATTATAAGAAAAAATATTAGGGTTATAATCTAGTAGTTTAGAGGTACGATTTTTTACATTAGATGACATTCAATTCGAAGCAGTGACTATTCACAGTAACTGTTTTGTATTCTGTCTAAAAAAAATTATCTGAAAAATAACACAACTAAGTCAAAGGAAATGGGAATTGCTAAATACATTTTTGAGGTTAAAAGAATTGTTCAGCATCATAACAACTCTTCTGTAGTAGTTATACAACAAATACTAGTAAACAGAATTGGTGTTTTAATTATTACAATGAAGTTAGGGCAAAATTACTAACAATGTTATTGCACCCCTGGGTACTATCAGTGGCACACCAGGGCACAACTGGGCACTATGAGTGGCACATCATGTTGCCATGGCACCCTGGCTGAAAAACACTGCTAGTTGGTGTATGTTGAAGATATTGAAGGAATGGGAAAGCGATGATACTGGTGAAACAGTGGATTGTTGGCAGAGGGGGATGGTTGAGGTTCTTGCATTGATGTTGATGAAGAGTTGGCATTAGTTGATAGTTGTACTAGTGTTCAAGTATTCTGTAATGTATCTTTGGTCTGTTCCACCCTGCAGTATTTTATACAGTTGACAGTAAGGTATCATTGACTGGTCCAGAATCTGTTTCAGAGTAATGCTTTTACATGTGTTAGAATCCTCTTCACTGAAAAAGTATACAAATTTCCCAATAATATGGAACTGCTCATATAATTGTTGGTGTTAACTGTTTCTCTGCAGAAAGAATAGTCACAATACCGTCACTGGAACAATATGTAAATAACCTGCACATAGGACACTAAAACTAATGACAATGTTTTGGTCTGACTTGGACCATTAATAAGTCAATGGTCCAGGTTAGACTGGAACATCATCATTGGTTTCAGTCTCCTATGTCCAGGTTGTTTATGTAGTGCTTCTCTGCAGATTCTTCCTCATCCTTGTCTTGTTATATGCCACCCTTGTATTTGGACATTGAGCTCTTCCAACATTTCCTCTGACTTTTTACTTCCTCGTCATCACTTGGCATTATCTATGCCAACTGAAAAATTTGCTGGAACTGATTTTCAACTGAGTGGAAAAAACCTGTGAAATTATTTGCGACACTAGGCCATAATGTTTCCCAGCCTACTTTTAATGGTAATTAATGTAATTCATGGCATCAACAATATTAAATTTATGCCAGAACTTAGGCACTCCAAGCTCTGAGTCAGCATACATTGCTAGGATGAGTTTCCACACCACTTTTTCACGTACAGTTGACCATAGGATAACATGACAGTTACGTTCCTGAAAATGAGCTGTATAAAAAAGCGCATGAATACTGAACCAAAATTCACCTTAAACCAGCAAATAATAGAGCCTACAAGATTGGAGAATATGCTGGACCTCATCTTCACTAACAATAATGATCTGATACGAAATGTCATCATATCAAAAACAATATACTCAGATCACAACATAATAGAGGTCTAGACATGTATGAGGGGGGGGCCCCAGACCGACAAAATGTGATCAGTCGCGAGGGAGCCTTCTCCAAATTCAACTTCAATAACAAAAACATAAGGTGGGACCAAGTAAACCAAGTCCTAAATGATATAAACTGGGAAGATAGCCTAAGCATCACGGATCCTAACCTATGTCTAGAACAAATTAACTCTGTGGCACTTGAGGTTTGCTCGAGGCAAATTCTCTTAAGGAAAAGGAGAAGATGTAAAGTAGAAAGAGAGAGGCGCTCCCTATACAGGCAAAGGCAAAGAATAACAGAGCGGCTACAAGAGGCCAATATATCTGAAATATGTAGGGAGACACTGGTCAGAGAAATAGCAAACATAGAACTAAAGCTAAAGGAATCTTACAGGAATCAAGAAACGTGGGAATAACTAAAAGCCATAAATGAAATTGAAAGAAACCCAAAGTATTTTTTTTCTTATGCCGAATCAAAGTCGAGAACAACATCCAGTATTGGGCCCCTACTTAAACGGGATGGGTCCTACACAGATGACAGCAAGGAAATGAGTGACCTGCTAAAGTCGCAGTATGACTCGGTTTTTAGCGAGCCGCAAACCAGAATGAGAGTCGAAGACCTAAATGAATTTTTTATGAGACAGAATTTGGTAGACACACTCCTATCTGATATTATCCTGACCCCGAATGACTTCGAAAAGGCAATAAATGACATGCCTATGCACTCCGTCCCAGGCCGAGACTCATGTAACTCCGTGTTCATCAAGAACTGCTTTAAACATCCTATGGAGAGGGAGCATGGACACTGGGGTCGTCCCTCAGTTACTAAAAACAACAGACAGAGCCCCACTCACAAAGGGGGCAGTAAAGCAATAGCAAAGAACTACAGACCAATAGCGCTAACGTCCCATACCTGCATACACCTCATACCCCTTTAATCTCAACTCTCAACCACACCTAAAATTATACTCTTGTATAAAAATTACTTCTACGTCATATCGTCTTAGTACTACCTCCACCCACCTATGTTTAATTTCTGCCCTTAGACCATTAGCATTAATCGTAAAACACTTAAATACGCCAAAGGGGGCTTTCCTCTGTGCTTCTGCGGGCAGGCCATGACACCCTTCACTAAAACTCCTTTATCCCTAACACTCCTCACTCCCTGCTCCCATACCCTCACCTGTGCCCCCACCTTTCCCTTCCGTGACATCTCTACCCATGCTTTCTTGCCTGTATGCTGGCCAGGTGTGAGGACATCATCATCTGACACCTCTCCTGCCCTCTTTCTCGATTCTCCCCCTACCTCCATTACAGCTGTGTCCCCATCCCTATGCACAACAGCCTCCACTTCCTGCACCTGCAAACTGTTTTCCCCAGCTTCCAGCATGCTAACGGCCTGGTTAATTCTACCCTCCTCCACCTGTAAGTGTCCTACAACTCCAGAGGGAACCACCTCCGGATCTTCCATAAACGTTCGCAACATCTCTTGCAACGGTTGTGGTAGGTCCACCTGGAGGTCACCCACCTCCACCAAATCCTCAGACTCATTATCTCTTTCAGGCCCAACTATTGTTGGAGCACTCAACACCTCAGGGAGCATTACACAACTTTCCCTCACACCTTCCACCACATCCGCCCAACTGGCTTTTCCCAGTCCTTCCACAGTCTCAGGTGCTGGCTCCTCCAAGGGGGTATGCATCACAGGTACCTTTGATCTTGGGGCCATGAGGGGGACACCCCGCCGCTATGTGATCATATGCCCCACACACGACATGTCCTACACTGTCTCGCATAGGTAACAAACACCTGCATCCTAAAGTCCTCCAGCAGTACATAGGATGGTATGGGCCTTTTCAAAGCCATTTTCAATGTGAAGGAACCTTCTGGCAACCCGGCATATATTCCTTCATTCCACCGTCCCATAGTTGTAGAATGCACCACACGATACCATTGAAAAACCTCACTGATGTCCAATCCAATGGCCTCAAAAGGCACATTGCGAACTCTCACAAAGGTGTAATGTGTTGAGGCATTCCTGAGCCGGAATTCTATCCCAGTGTTGACAGTGAGGTGCTTCTCCTGGTACCTCTCCACAGTTCTTTCATACGCCTCCACAGTACTACACTTCACGAAGATCCTCGTCGAACCATTCAGCACAATTCCGTATAGGTCTTCATGACAAATACAAAATGTGTCACAGATTATCGCCGGCAGCAAAACAGAAGCATTAGCTGGGTAAATAGTTCACTTAAGAAGCTCAGCACACACCATGTTGCTCCTCCTCCGAACACTGGATGCCATCTTGCAGAAAATCGGAAGTTGCGCAAAGACTGGACCAGGAGCAACTGCGTAGCACAACCTCTCGGCCCGAGAGCGAAGAGGTCAATGAATATTAGAGTTACAGAACACCAATAATTATGGTATTAAGATTAAAAGTGGACTGTATGGATTACTTTGACTGATTGGGAAAAAGGAGGGGGGGGGTACACATATAAATACATCAGGGGCAAATATACTTGGATATAACACCAACACTTACCAGATTGTCTCTGGTGGTTACTTGATGCAGCTGTAACACCCACAAAACCTATCTTAATATGAAAAGAATAAACTGGCCAGCTATCTCAAGATAACAAGAGGGTTTACTTAGCTGTGGTGAGCTGCATCCTCTATTTCTTCTTTCCCCATTCCATCACGAAGTCCTGCTATGTTAATTGTGGAAACAACTACAGCAGGACACCATTTCACTCAGATAAGCTGTGAGCGGTAAATTTGGGCCTAGATATAAGAGAATACATCTATGTGGTAAGTGTGCACCACATAAAACAACTCCTGCAGTACACAGTGCATGAGAGAAAAAAACTGAAACCGTAATTTTCGATTAAAACAGCAACTTTGCAGTGTTTTTTCGTATGCTTTTTATAGTTGTATTTGCGATTTCGTGGTCTCATTTGATAGAATGGAAGATATATTACAGAAATAAAGATGATTTTGATTGGTTTTAGTAATGGAAATGGCTTGAAACCGAGCTCAAAGTAGCGGAAATGTTAAATTTTTGCCGATGTTCAAGAGTAAACAAATGACCTCACACGTCTAATACACGCCAGCTGGTGGGTCTAATATACGTTCATTGATTCAATCGTCACTCAGCCTTGCTGGTGAGCGGACGTGTGCTGTCTCCCCTGGTGGCGTTTGGCAAAAGCTTGGATTTGCAAATGGCACTGGGTGGTCGGAAGAGGGTCAACACGGTTTGTGTGGACTTGATCCATGGGGCAGTGACTGCAGAGAATATGGACGTGCTTCTGCCTGACATATTAAGGATAACTTATGGTATAGAGAACGTCATGTTTTCTGGGGTGGCCATGAATGAACTTAAGCGAATTTTTGTGAAGTTTGGTGCTACCAGTGTTTACAAGACGATCGTGGAAAAGTACCAGGAATGCAGCATGTACATAAACCCTGGTGTTACTGTGCAACTTTGTGATGTCTCAAGAAGGTACACGTGGATAAATGTTCGCAATGTCCCTTTTGAGGCGGATTCAATGGACATGACATCAGTGTTTGATAAATATGGGACCATTCATGCGGCGATGCAAGGATGTTGGGCCGGGGGCCCTGTATGAGGGGCTGCCAGATGGGTCTTATGTTTTTGTGACATATGTGGGCCAACAACAGACGTGTCGCCTATGTGGGGGATATGGACACATGGCGGCCTTGTGTGACAGGAGGCAGGAGGCCAGAGGTGCTCCTTACCAGCATAGCAGGCAGCAGTGGACTACGCAACAGGATGACTGTAGTCCTGAGGAGGCGAATAGGGGAGACGAGCGGGGAGGGGTGGGAGGGCAGGACAACTTGCAAGTGTCGGCCTGTGCCACCCTTCCTGACACTTCACCTATGAGTGGGCGATCCGCTGTGGGTGGCGACGACGTTGCTGAGGGGGTGGAAGGAGACGGCGGGGAATCCACACGATCCTTGGTGGAGGACATCATCAGTATGACGGAGGAGGGCGTGGACAGGGCCTTGGGTCTGAGTCAAGAGACTGCAGCTGTGGAGTGCGTTCAGGCGAGAGTTCATACAGACAGGAGTTGTGGAAGTGGATGTTCATGCGGAGGAGGGGCATGTGGCTGACATGCAGGTGGACCTAGGGTCGAGGAAACGAGCAGCTGTAATGTCGGATACAGAGGATGTGCTAACACCAGCACAAAGGCCTGGCAAAAAGCTGTGGTACATGAGGGTGGGGGGGCCTAAAGGACAAAGGCCTGTGAGGAATGCCGGGGGCATTCGAAGTGAGGATTCAAAAATGTGTCACAAAAGGGGCAGAGTATCCAAGGGAAAACCACCTTTGTCTTATTCCGGTGTCTAACGGTGGATGTGGCTTGTGTGCAGGAGCACAATTATAAGATGGGTGGTGAGTTGGTCATAGCAGGGTATGTCGTGTATGTTGGTTATACATGTAGGTTGAAAGGAGGAGCAGCTTTTTTGATTCGGGAAACCATCCCGTTTGTTGTGAGCCATTGGGGAGTGAGCGGGGATGGTAGGATTGTTCGAGTTGAGGGCTTATGGGGTAGAGAACGTGTAGGTTTTATGAGTGTATATGGGCCAGCAGAGGGTGATGGGGGAGTTAAAAGTAGGTTTGTGAGGGATGAGCTAGTGTATCACCTGCGGTCGATGCCGGTAGTGTTGATTGTGGGTGGGGACTGGAATTGTGTGACTAGTCAGTGGGATGTGGAGCCACGGGGAGCGGGGCATGTTGTAGGATCATTGGGGGACCTGCTCTATGGAGTGGGGTTGCGAGATGTAAAGGGGGGGGTGGAGGTGAATATACTTTTGTGAGGAATGGATATGCTGCGAGGTTAGATAGAATATATGCGAATCAAGCAGTTGAGGTGCAGAGATTTGAAACTGTGGACATGGCATTCTCGGATCATCGTGGGGTATTAGTGAATTTGGCGTGGGATGGGTTACCTAGAAGATATGGGGGGGGTATTGGAAGTTGAATGTGGGTTTGCTTAAATGAGGGGGAAGGGGGGTTTTGCAGAGTTGTGGGAAAATTTGTGGGGGAATTGGGGAAGCGGGGAGATGTGGTTTCTTGGTGGGATACAGTGGCTATGGTATGCATTAAGGAGTTTTATGTTGGGTGTGGGAGGGAGAAAGGCAGGTTATCGTATGGGTTGCAGAGGTATTTGGAAGGGCAGTTAAGGGATTGTCATGTAGAGGTTAGGGAGACCTATCCAGTACAAATAATTGAGGGTTTGAAGGAGCAGATCAGGGACATCCAAAATATGCATTTTGATGGCGCGAGGGTGGATGGGGGATTGGAGAGGGTGATGTGGGGAGATAGGCCGTCTGCCTGTGTCCTGCGTGAGCAGCGACAAAAGAAGAGGCTATGAGCACAATGAATGTTGTGGTGGGGAAGGACCTGGGCGGCTACAGGGAGGGTCAGATGTTGCGGACGATGGAGGGGATGAGTGGATATATTGATGCGTTTTTTGGTGAGTCAGTGGGAGGGGGGGATCTTGACGAGGAGGCGTTACATGTGATGGGGGGGTACGGTGTGAGTTGGACGATGATGATAGGGGAGAGTTGGGAGGGTTGATAACAGAGGAGGAAGTATGGAGGGCTGTAATGGGCATGTGCATAGGCAAGTCCCCAGGTTTAGATGGTTTACCTTGTGAGTTTTATGTGGAAAATTGGGGAGTGTTGAAGGGGTTTTTCGTAGTTTTGTTTAATGAAATGAAGCATAGAAGGGTATTAGGGGACATACAGCGGACAGGTGTAGACGTGCTGGTGCCGAAGTGAGCACCGTGTGTGTACATTACCGATTATAAAGTGTTTACCCTAATGTGCTGTGATTATACGATCTACACGAAAATATTGGGGAATCGTCTGAAGAGTGGTAGGCTGGGTGATAGATGAGGGACAGTATGGGATTCTGGGCAGATCAATGTATGAGGGACATGGGTGTATCAGGGATTTCATCGACTGGAATTGGGAGGAAGAGGAGGCTGGGGTTTTATCATTAGATTGGAGGGCCGCATATGATAGTGTTCACCGTGAGGCATTGTGGAGATTCATGAGATGGCAGGGGTTCGGGGCTGAAGTGGTGGGGTGGGCACAGTCGTTATATGAGGGAGCGTGTGTGCGTGTGCAGGTGAATGGCTTTTTAGGGAGACATATTGAAATGGCAAGGGGATTGAGACAGGGGTGTTCTATATCGCAGTTGTTGTTTGCCTGTGTTCAGGATCCCCTCTATAGGGAGATAAGGAGTTGTCTTGAGGGAAATGTGACAGTTGATAGGGTAAGGGGAGTGGGTATCGTGGGATATGTGGATGATACCTCGGTTTTAGTTAGGGATAGGCGGGATTTAGGGGCAGTGGGGAGGGTGGTGGGGTTTTTTGGAGAAGCAACAGGTATGAAAATAAATGAAGAGAAATCGTTGTACATGGAGGTGGGGAGGAGGGTGGGGATGGGAGTTGTGGCAGTGGGGAAACTTGTGGATAGGTTGAAAATTTGCGGTGTGGTATACATGTGGGTGTGGGAGGAGGCGAGGGTGGTGAATTCGAAGAGGGTGATGGTTGGGGTGTTAAGTCGATTGTCGAGTATGAGAGCAGCGAATTTAACTTTACATCAGAGGGTGATAGAGGTGAATGTATTAATCTATAGTAAATTGTGGCATGTGGGGTCAGTATATCCACTGGTGGGTTGTGATGTGCGTAGGTTCCTGGGAAGAATAATGTGATTTATATGGGGTTCAGGCTGTGAGTGGTTAAGTAGGGGGGTGGTCTCGCTCCCCATAACCAGGGGAGGGCTGGGGCTTATTTCTTTTCATCGACGGTTAAAAAGCGTGTATGTGAAGAGGTGTTATATGAGGGAAAGAGGGAGGGGAGAGGGCTGGCTGCGGAGGATTCATGAGGATATAGGTCGATGGTGGAAGGGTAAGGAGTTAAAGGACTGTGAGGGGATGAATCGATTTATGTTAGTGGTTCAGGACCCGGGGAAGGTGAGGCTTGGGGTGTTGGATGGGGGGGAATGGGAAGGGTGGTGGCAGTGGTAGAGAGTGTATACCCTATGTATGCTTGGGGTGTAGTGTAGATGGAAGTATGCCCCATGGCATACTTCCTTCTGGGGCGTTGTTGCATACTAGGGGATTAGTGGAAGGGAGTGGTTGTGCGTTGTGTGGGGAGGAAGCGACTGCTTATCATGTAGTGTATTTTTGCGATAGGTTGGGGGTGGTGCGGGAGTGGTTTAATCATGTGTTGGGATCGCTGGGGGGGGGTCATTTCGGTGCTGAGGGTTTTAAGTTTGGATGTGAGTGGTATGGATAAGTGGATCCAAAGGGCGGAAGTGTATTTGGTCACTGATTTCATTTATTATTCATGGGCGATGCGTCAGGTGGGGGCTGCTGAGCGCATTAAGACCATGATAGCGGGGTTTTATAGGACTAAATGCCGAACTAAAGAGATTATGGGGGGGAAATGGGAGGTGGATCTTCCGGAGGGTTATCGGAACCTCACAGTGTGGGGGTTAAAGGAAGCGAAAAGGTAAGGGGTAGAGACGGGCTGGTTTTCCATCTACACCGTGGGGGGGGGGGGTAAGTGTGAGGCAGATAGAGGTGTGAACAGAAGTGGTACACTTCAAGGATAATGTGTGTAATAGGGGTTTCGTCAACTGTTGTGTGTTGGTGTGTATTTACGGTGTGTGAGGGCTCTGTTCAGTTACATGATGGGGTTACCATCTGACAGGTCTGGAGAAGGGTCATGGGGGGGGGGTTCTTATAGTGCGGCATGCACTGGGGGGGGATAGGGGATCAGGTGTGTGTCATGGGACGTGTTGATTGTTAGATATGTTTTACGTCATTTGAATAAAGGTGTGTCTGTTACATTGCAATCCACATGGTGTGGAAAAAAATTGTTTATATGTTTTAATGGTTAATGTTCTTGGGTGTGTATTGAGAGGTTCTTGGATATGTATTGATAGGTTGTGTATGTTGAACATTGCATTTCTTTATACATGAACGCCGGTGATTTGTGGCGTTTTGTCAATGTTTGTCATTGTGTTGTTTGTGAACGTTTGAACGTGTGATAGTCTTATCGCGGTAGGAAATGTTTATATATATTTTGTGTTTATTATTATCTAATGTGTGTGCTTCTTATGTTCTGATATTTATGATCAAATTGTGTGGGAGATTGTAGTATGTGTGTGTCCTATTGGATAATTTTATGTTCTTGGATATGTATTATTTTGCTATGTGCATTGTACCCTGCTTCAATAAAATATAAAAAAAAATATACGTTCACAAATGTGGTGATATTATTTATACAATTATTACAATATTGCATAACAGTAAATCTTCCATTTTTTGGTTTGAATAAACTTTCATTATGTGAATAAAAAATCAAAATGGAATTCATTTGTAAAGACTGAAAACGTAACTAATGAACAGAGGAAATGTTAGTTTAGTGTCAGGAATGCCTGCATTGTTTATTCTGCACCCTATTTTGAAATTGGAATATTTTGAACTTTGAGTTAAATTGGCTAAATTACCAATTTTCCATCACTTTATTTTGTAGTTGAAACAGTTGGCTGGGCGATTTCGTGTGCTCAATCGATAGAATAGAAGTAATACTAGCGAAATAGCCAAGAATTTGGTCGACTGGAATAATGTAATTGGCCTAAAATGGGAGTCAAAGTCGCCAAAATCACCGATGTGTAAATATTGCTGACACATAAAAATTCGCGAGAGCATAATTTCGTCAATTTTCCATCAAATTTTGTACTTTTTGTTTTATTACCTTCAGAAAAAGATTCTTTACCATTTCATACGAAAAAATAATTTTTTTTTTTAAATTCTTGGACCCTGGTGCACACTGAAATTTGGCCTCGACCCTGAAAGGGTTAAGCTTCCTTGGACATTGGAAATGAGTCGCCAGATGAACATGCAGTCACACTGAGATATGGCGACACTTATTACTTCATTTCTTCACTTGGTCTAGTGTTATTATCACCGATTACTCCACAATTCGCAGTTTTATATAATATCCCATTAATTTTCACTCCTTTTAAGGTCGATTCACTGTAGTGTAATTTCGATGAGGCGTGATTAACTTGGCAGGTATTCTTCCCGCATACACTATCCCTTGATGGCGTCCCTCGCTATTTCCATTCTCACCACCCTATTATGGCAGTTTTGGTAACTTTTCTGTCCCATATTATACACCGGGAACAATTACGACACTTCCTATTATGAAGTGAGACCACTATTTACATTTTAGGTCATTATAAAACGCCAAAGTCCTGGTCCCATTCTGACCAGACCCACGCCATTCTAAACCAAGCAAGCATCTACCCCACGCCTTACCCTCGTGCACGCGCAGAAAAAACTTCTCTCTTGGTTCTTTTCGATCCCAAGTATATTTTGAACCAACAGGAATACTCCAATTAAGCGTATTCACATTATAAAATTTATACAAAAGTAAATCTGAGAAAATTACGCAGAATTTTTCACAGTACTTATCAAAAGGCGTGTTGTAGGGAGCCACCAGTGTCTTGCAGTATTTTACAATTTTACCACTATATTGCAGTGGTTTCACAAATATTTTCTTCCCAGTTTGCAGTGTAGGGCGTCACCACACTATATTCTGGTCATCTGAGGCCATTTCACTCCAGTTTAGCCCCGATGATGACCGATACCATTAGCCGATTACTGGGAACACTCTTCATTAAATTTCCATTATGGCTTCTCTTTGTCTGCCATGCGCAGCCGCTGCTGGTTCTTTTTTTCACTCAAGTTTAAATTTAACTCACCAGCAACATATTTTTCACATTTACATTACTGTAATTTACACACTTTAATTTTCGGAAATTTAGGTAAAAAAAATCCACAATTATTATTATTATAACTAAACCAACAAGAATCACAGAGGCAAATGCTTCATTACTTGATCATATCTGGACTAATACTATATCCCCACTAAAAGCAGGCATAATCACAGATAACACTACAGACCACTACACAACTTTTCTTATAACCAACTTAGGTAGACTGCCTCAAGACACGACTAAGATCGCTTTTCGACTACATGATGAGTCATCAGTAAATAATTTTATTGATGCCTTACATAACACTGACTGGCTGGGTGAGCTAGCGGACACCCACGATATTGATGAATGTGTCAAAACATTTCTACAAAAAACCCAAAACCTCTATAATAGACATTGTCTAATGAAAATAAAGCAGATCTCAGCAAAGAGACTAAACAGCTCATGGCTTACAAATAGCATACTTAAATCCATCTATTGAGGGATGTAGGTGACGTGACATAGAGTGAGTCAAAGTTGGCAGGCCGGCGGCACCCGTGCGCCGCCTGTAGGTGAGGCAGAGAAACTCGAGTGGTAAACAGAGTGTGGGGCCGAAGAACACATATTACCTTTCTAATATGTAAGTCAGTAATTACATGTTATGTAGGGAAAGGTTTTGCACACCCACTATAGATTTCCGTCCATACAGTGTACAATTAATGATATATTAGGACTAGGAGGTACAATGTGCGCTTATCTAGTCAAGTGTGCATCCTAATTTGTGTACTTTGTTTCTTTGCATCTAGGAGCATTCGCTATGTTGTATCTTAATAAAGGATTATCAGCACACACCCGAATGTCTCATTGACCATCTATAAAAAACACCTATGTGAAAAACAATTTAGACAGGGCCTAATAACAAAGTAACTAACAAAACGATACAAATCAATACTTCCTAATCTGATACGGAAGTCCAAACAAATGTATTATGTAAACAGATTTAATGAAATAAAAGGTTTATATGAAAGAGCTGGAAAACCCTCTTTGAAATTATGGGCTCTAGAAATCTGTCTACAAACACAGAGATTAACTTAGCAAAACCAGATAAATCACACATACAGCCTATAGACACTGCCAACAATGCAATATCTTTATTTCTACAGGTACATGTACAAGGTATACAAGCCTAGCTGACATCAATGACATACTACATAGAAAGCCGCTTGTTATTACCTGGAGTTTACCTGGAAAGGGTTTCTGGGGTCAACGCCCCCGCGGCTCGGTCTGAGACCAGGCTTCATGGTGGATCAGGGTCTGATCAACCAGGCTGTTACTGCTGGCCATACACAAACTGACGTATGAACCACAGCCCGGTTGGTCAGGTGCTGACTTTAGGTGCCTGTCCAGTGCCTTTTTGAAGACAGCCAGGGGTCTATTGGTAATCCCCCTTATGTATGCTGGGAGGCAGTTGAACAGTCTTGGGCCCCGGACACCTATTGTGTTGTCTCTCAATGTACTCGTGGTGCCCCTGCTTTTCATCAGGGAGAATGTTGCATCTCCTGCAGAGTCTTTTGCTTTCATAGGGAGTGATTTTCGTGTGCAAGTTTGGTACCAATCCCTCCAGAACCTTCCAAGTGTATATTATCATGTATCTCTCTCGCCTGCAATCCAGGGAATACAGATCAAGGACCTTCAACCGTTCCCAGTAATTTAGGTGCCTTATCGTACACCTCATTTATACCTAGAACTATGTAGTACATCTTTGTATCATGTCTAAATAAAAATTATTATTATTATTATTATTATTATGTGTGCCGTGAAAGTTCTTATGCAGAGCATTTCTGGCAAATTAAGTCAGTTTTGTCCCATGATGCGATCCACACCAGTCGACTAACTCCCAGTAACCCATTTTACTGATGGGTAACATAGACAACTGGTGTAAAGATATACGCCCAATGTTTCTACCCTCGCTGGGAATCGAACCCGGACCCTCGCAGTGTGAAGCGAGAGCTTTATGGGAGGCATGACCAATTTCGACCTTATTTTTTTTCTCTCGTCCGATTTCTTCCACTTCGTGTTGCATGAAGGTGTGTTCACTCTTATTGTTTTCTGTAAGTTTCAAAAAGATCGCCCAAATAACAACTGAAAGAATAAAAAATAACAAAATATTTACTGAAACTTACATCTGAAAATTGCAACTAAATTAGTGGCACTGGAGTGGGTGGTTTTGGGACTTGGTACTCATAAAACAATCGTAATACTATATCGTGGCAAACGAAATTAATGTAAATATCTTATGTTTATTCTACAAAAAAAAAAAAAAAAAGATTAAAGTTGCTAAGTTTTTTCAATTTTGAATAATACCTTGCCCTTTACTCTCACATAAATCCCAAAATATTTGAAAAAAAATTATGATTCGTTTGCTACGATGAAGAACAATCATTGCTCAGGTTTGTTAATGAATTATTTCATTTAATTCAATAATAAAGGAAGAGGATCATGAAATAAGTCAATAACTTACTTCCGAGTTATAGGCCTGGAACGCGGGCCGGCCCGCCGACTAAAAAAAAAAAAAAAAAAAAAAATCGCGTTTCTTTTGGAGTTTTCCTTATGAAACTCTGTATCTAGTGCAATTATCCTCTCCAAAACTCCGTTTTCTCTTACTCTAAGTCATAGAGGACGATATGGGATGGAAGGGAAATAATTTTATATCCAATATTCCGGGTACATAGCACTACATACGCGCCATATTATGGCCTATTTTATTAATTCTAGAGTATATACCATGTTTATATGCCATTTATAATGCTTATTATGTCATATTAGATCAATTCTGATAGATAAATAAGCCGTAGAGATGATATTAGAGTAATAATGAAGAATTTTCTCCTGACTCCTGGGAGTCCCATGAGCAGGAACGTTCCCAGGTGGTTCCTGATTGGCTGGAAGTCTACGCATAAGTCCCGCCCACTCTCTTATGATGCCAAATCGTCAATTATAATATTAGAGAGAATAATACAAGGAGTAGCAATAAAAAAACGTAAAAAAATCCTAAAAAAATTACGGGATATGAACAGTCATGTTTCCAGCGCCGATGTCACCATACATGATATAAGTGACTGCAATTCCTTGTAGAAACATAGTAAGACATTGATTCTTGTACCATTGTGTTGCTAGAGAGTTAAGCTATTTTTCTATATCATTAACTCAATTTTAATAATTGTTCGCGTTTTTTTGCTCGCGCGCAGAAATTGGTCATGCCTCCCTTAGCCACCAGGCTACGGGGCACCAAACTTTAATGTCTGCTTTTCTACTATAGGATCAAAGCTAGCAAGCAAAATCCCAAATGCAAATACTCAGCTGAAAGACTACCTCACTGGTAATTACCCAAATAATCTATATCTAGCACCAACAAATCCTACTGAAGTCTCACTAATAATTAAATAATTAAAAAACAAAGCAAGAGACCTAAATAACTTGTCACTAGTCATGTATAAAAAAGCAGCTCACGTGCTGTCCTCCATTACTGCAACACTATTTAACAAATCTGTTGAATCTTCAACATTCCCATCCATACTCAAGACAGCAAGGGTCACCCGAGCCTCAAAGGAGTAAGTAAGTAAGTTTATTCAGGTATACACAAATACATTTACATACATTATCATACATAGCAGCATAGAGAACCTGGGATAACCCAAACAAGTCAGACAGAGTGACTTATTTCCATTGGGGAGGCGATCCAACGGAACAAAATAACTACAGACCGATATCTAACTTGCCTTTACTCTCTAAAATCTTCGAAAATATAATATATAAACAAATTTACTCCTACCTCATATCCCACAACATACTGAACCTCTGCCAGTTTGGGTTTAAGCAGAAAAAAAAACACGAATGATGCAATTATTCAGATGCTCGAATTCCTATATACAGCACTTGAAAAAAAAATGAATATCCTCTGGGGCTCTTCATAGACCTATGGAAAGCATTTGATACAGTAGACCTCAATATCTTGCACCTAAAACTAGAACGTTACGGGGTCAGAGGATACTCTCTCAATTACCTAAAAGCTTATCTTAGTGATAGATACCAGTATACATACACAAATGGCGTGACCTCCAATACTCATCCTGTAGTTGTTGGAGTGCCACAGGGAAGTGTCCTAGGTCCTCTACTCTTTTTTATTTACATCAATGACCTCCCAAATGCATCTCGACTCCTTAAACCAGTTCTATTAGCCGATGACACCACTTATGTCTTCTCCCACCCAAACCCGGCTATACTTACACTGTAAATAGCGAGCTACTAAAAATATCAAACTGGATGACGACCAACAAACTCACTCTCAATGTAGACAAAACCTACTTCATGCTTTTTGGAAACAGAGCTAATCATATCGATAAATGGTTCACTTATTACAAGATACACAGAGGGCATATTTCTAGGTCTCCACCTTGACTGTAATCTTAAATTTCTAGACCCACATCCAGCATATAACTAAGAAAGTTTCCAAAACAGTAGGTATCATTTCCATGATACGATATATGCACCCGAAATGGTGCTCCTTACTTTATATCACTCTTTAATCTACCTTTACCTCACCTATAGGGATCTACCACGGCCAATCACCTTAAATCTTTAATAACCCAACAAAAAGCTGTGCCGAGGATGATCACAAACTTCTGCGCCAGACAACACACCCCACCACTCCAAGAGCTTGAACTTACTTAATATACAAAATATACACACTTATTACTGTGCCTACTATATATATACAGAACATTAAACTCCAATATAAACCCTCCGCTCAAACTTATAGACAGCTACAACAGAACATGTACAGGCATAACACTAGGCACAAAACACTTTTTGACATCCCTCGTGTCCGTCTCACTATGCAGAAATGCAATGCACATAAAAGGCCCGAAGATCTGGAACTCTTTGCCCGAACCAACAAGAGGGGTCCCTGCCCACAAATCAATTTAGGACTATACTTAAACCAAGTTAAATAATTTTCACTTTAACTCTTCTGAAAGGCTTCATTATGTAATGGTTGGAGCATCTTAGGACCAGGATAGTACCTATTAAGTTTCGTTTGCGAGTAGTCACATTGTAAAAAAACCTGAGTCATTGGAATCCGTACCATTACTGGAAAATAATCCATCTGATCGGCTTCACATTTCCACCACTGTTGTGGCTGCCTCAACACAAGATTTATACTGACATTGGGTGGCATACGTGCCAATTTGCCAATTTTATTGAATAAAGTCGGACTATCAGCCGGGTGTGGTTCGTACGTGATCGTCGGCCAGCACCTGTTGATCAGGCTCTCAAAGCTGTCACGGACCGCCGGGGTACCAATCTCTCAGGAGATTCCATTTTAATAACTACAGAATCCTTCTTCTGATTGGCTTCAAACTGTTATCGATGATGTAGTATTCTATAATAAGGATGATAACCCGTATATTTAGTCCGAATAAGTGCAAATTTGAAATTTTTATGAAATAGTTGAAAAACTTTGAGTCGATGGAATAAGATCAATTACTTCAGACTGCTTTTCTGATTGCCTTCAAACTTTTACTATGGGTGAGCTTAATTAAAAAACAGTTAATCACTGAGCTATGTAAATTTCAATTTGCCAATTTTACTGAGCAAATTGTTTCCCATATAATAACTTGTGAATGTCTCTTTTGATAAACTTTAAACCGTCAACTATGGTGTATGTATCTTAAGAAGTACTGTCGTGTTAAGTATGGGCGGTGTGGGTGACTGTCAGTTATTCTTTGCCAGCTCTATCACATTGTATTTATTAAAAAATCAAAATAAAATATTTTTTTCTTACTGGGTTGTAGAGAATTCTTAAAGGAATATACCTGGTGTTACGCAGAAATTGGGGTTAGCCGAGGCCTAATGCCTTGTCTAAGGGCAAAGGGTAAAAGTTACACAAAACACCTGTAAAACTAGGCCTCCCAGGTCTATCCCCATAGAAACAGCTGATATTAAACCATTGTTTAGTGCTCCAATGGGTTGGGGTATCAAAAGGTTCATACAAAAATTCCTTATACAAAAATACATTTATTTACTTAGATTAATAATATCTACACTCCAAACACACCTCTTCATATTTCACTAAGCCCCAAACACTTCAATAACAGTACAGGAGGGACGGGTGTCTGGGCGCCACCTCAAAACAACACCAGTGACCTATGGAGTCGGTGCAAGCCCCAGCCGCTACCCTCTCCCAGCTACCATCTTCTATTTCCCCAGTTCACACTCTTCCTTCCGAGCCCCGGGTGTGTACTGGTACACCATAAAAGTGCCAAAGACTTGAGTTAGCTACACAAAAAGGAATGCAACATCACAAAAACTTAGCTGAAACTCGGCGGAGCCTCGCCAACCTCACCCATGCTCGAACTACATGTGTTCACCCAAGCGACGCCACCCCGCTCACCACAAACATTTGGAAAATAAATCCCTAGCTGGATTTCCTTAAATTTCACCGTTACACAAACTCACAGTCTCCACAAGGTGCATACTGTATTTCAAAATTAGGTTTTACATTTATCTCAAGGTTTATACATTATTATTACTATTTTCGTTTATAAAATTTATGGTACACTTCTCCAATATTTATATATTTAAAGTATATTCATGTCATGCAGAACCCTGCATAACACCCCCACCCCTAGACCATAGGTCTCACTCTGCTAGCGGGGTCCACACAGACACCGGACACTGCTAGGCAAAGAGGGGGGAAAAAAGAAATGAACATAAACATTATAACTGGAGAATTACTGTCAGACAATCATGGACTTTTTGGCACTGCTCATAAGGAAATATTAATTAACAGACAGAAGCTATTAGACTGCGGACATGTGAAACTCGCCTAAAATAAAAGTGATCAATTTCTATGCCAAACGAGCCCACAGTCATGCTCTGACAAAACTATGTTAGGAAAAGGCACTATCACAACACAGCGGTGGCCACACACAGGCGTTGATGCATTTTACTAAATTACCACAAACAACCTTATAAACAACTAGATTATTTTGTACATACTACTAAAGTGCATTTAATAACAAACATAAGTCTAAGTATCACCTCTATTGATTTCCATTATCTTGATAATGTCAGTAATTGTAAGACAGATTAAAAATATGTATGACACCACAAAACTTTGAAACATGAACACTATCAAAGAGTTGATAAGAAAATTTTACTAAATTCTACGTAGAAAGAAAGATCACATAACCACCCCATCTCACAGCAATCTTTAGTAAACAAAACTGGTTCCCCATGACACACCTCTACGAGAATCAGGAGAGCATGGGGGAGGAGAAAAAAAAATAATATCAGGCCCCAAAAACCGGGTGAATAGTCACATATATTTTGTTGTCGGGACTGTGGCCATAAAACACCGGAGTCATCACCAAAGACCCCTCAAAAAAGGTGGACCTACCAGGCCGGCACCTACATGTCATTCCAAGGACCCTGGAGTCACCCCAGTGTGATCCCCAAAATTAAAAGTCCTGGAGAAGCAAAACACCTCGGATCATGTGATATGACCCAAAAAGTGGGGGGCATCACCGCATTACTATTTTCGTTTATAAAATTTATTGCACACTTCTCTAATATTTATATATTTAAGTATATTCATGTCATGCAGAACCCTGCATAACACCTGGACTATACCTGGAAAGGGTTTCTGGGGTCAATGCCCCCTCGGTCTGGTCTGAAACCAGGACTCGTGGTGGATCAGGGTCTGATCAACCAGGCTGTTACTGCTGGCCGCACGTAAACCGACGTACGAACCACAGCCCGGCTGGTCAGGTACTGACTTCAGGTGCCTGTCCAGTGCCTTTTTGAAGACAACCAGGGATCCATTGGTAATCCCCTTATGTATGCTGGGAGGCAGTTAAACAATCTTGGATCTTGCTTTTGTAGCGAGTGATTTTCCTGTGCAAATTTGGTACTAATCCCTCTAGGATTTTCTAAGTGTATATTATCATGTATCTTTCTTGCCTGCATTCCAGGGAATACAAATCCCACACTTATGTGTGCCATGAAGGTTCTCTGCACATTCTCC
>WNWK01018661.1:0-39425 GCA_009830355.1 Cherax destructor | reverse complement strand
TTGAACATGTTACTCCAGCCCCATACCATCCTTCATCAAATGGTCTGGGGAGAGGGCGGTGGGGTCTTTGGGAAAAGGTTTACACAAGTTTAAAAAAGGTTCTCTTACCAGATTATGTAGGTTCTTATATAACCATGGGGAAAATTTGTTCATTCCTCCACAAATAAGAAAACCGGCAGAAATGATGTTTCATAGAAATTTCAAAGTCCCTGTATCGGCTGTCAAATGTCATGTTAAAGAGGACAATTCATTGCCTAACATGCCCTGGTGACCTTCAAGGAGTGGTGAAGCATTTTAAAGTTGATGATGCTGTGTATAAAAGGGAACTTTGGGAAAGGTGCCCCTTGGTTGGGAAAGGAAAAATTGGGGAAAGGTATTAGGGGTTAGGAATTATAAAGTGTTAATTAGAGGGTTTGGTAACATGATATGGAAAAGGCATAAAAGTTTCAGCTCATGCCAAGGTTTGGGAGTGGAGAACAACCACTGATTCCAACAGTCCCAAAGAAGCAGAAAGGGGTGGTTTAAAAGGGAACCCCACAAAAGATAATAATGGAAAATAACCTTAAAGACAGGTTGGGAACAGGAAGAACCTCCTGGGAGGTTTGATAAGGGAACCAGCCGGGTGAGAGAAGAGGAGGCACCTCGGGGACAGTGCAAACCCTCCAATTCTCCGGCGTTCCAGCAAGTTGTCAAACCTCCAGATAGGTTGGATTTATAAGTTGGATGATATAATGTAATTTAGAAAAGGAGGAATGAAAGGGGGTTGGGGCAGTAGGAAATTGAATACTATGTTTGTTTGGTTCAGTCATTTATAATTTTTTTTTGTTATTTGAGGTTGTGGTTGTAGGTTTTACTAACCTACAACCACAACGGGCCAAAAAAACATTTCCCCTGTGGGACACCTACGGTAATGGTTTGCGCGGTGGAGCTGGCTCCATTTGTGTACACATTTTGGGTTTTTCTGTTGCTTAGGTATGATTTTAGGTAGTTGGGGGGAGTGTCCTTTTTATACCATAGTGTGATAATTTTAGGTGTAACAATCATGGTCAACTGTATCCAAAACTTTACGTAAAACAATGAAGATTCCCACTGGGATTTCTTTTTTTAAAAGGGCGGTGTAAATTATTTCTAACATGTGTATAATGGCATCATTTGTATTTTTATTAGGCCTGAATCCAAATTGACAGTGGTTGAGTACGCTGTTGGAGGTGAGGTAGAATATATTTGTTTATGAATTAATTCTTTTCAAAGATTTTGGAGAGAAGGGGTAAGTTAGATATAGATGAATGGTTCAGAGAACCGACAGTTATAAATTAGACATGCAACATTTGGGTATCTTTATTGAGGAAACGTTCGCCACACAGTGGCTTCATCAGTCCAATACAAAGTAGAAAGGCAAGGAGAGTTGGAGTTTTGAGGTAACTGTCCCTCGGCCTGAGTCGATGTGTTCAGTCCATCAATCTTATATTGGACTTAGGAACACCTGTCTAATCTCGACTGGGGTAATCTAGCTAACGATTACGATGGGATCTGCGTTTATGATTTTTTTCTTAATAATGTACAACGTGCACAGAGTATGTTTATTAGCCAGAGAGAATTTAGGTCAAATAATAACGATCCCAAATGGGTTAACAGGAGGCTAAAACATCTATTAAGGGAGAAAAGAGGAATTTATAGGCGCATCAAAAGAGGAGATGTTAACCTTATTGACCAATATGTTCAGTTGAAAAGAGAAGTAAAAAAGGGGATTAGAAAGGCTAAACGTGACTATGAGATTAAGGTTGCTAATGAATCAAAGACTAATCCAAAAGGGTTCTTTCAAGTGTACAGGACGAAGGTGAGGGAAAAGGTAGGACCTCTGAAAATTGGGAATGGACAGCTGACGGATAACGAACTGGAAATGTGTTCTCTATTTAATGACTATTTTTTGTCAGTCTTTACACAAGAAGACGTAAATGAGATTCCAGAAATTAACAATTATTCAGTTCCTGAAGAATTCAAATTAACTAATATTACTGTCACGAGGGATATGGTTATCAAACAGATAGATAAACTGAAGCAAAATAAGTCCCCGGGACCCGACGAGTTGTTTTCCAGGGTACTTAAAGAATGCAAAATGGAACTTAGTCAGCCATTAACGAATGTGTTTAATACGTCCATCCTAACTGGTGTTGTGCCAGAGATGTGGAAGATAGCTAATGTAGTTCCTATATTCAAATCAGGGGATAAGTCCATTCCATCAAATTACCGTCCAATAAGCCTCACGTCTATAGTAGGCAAATTATTAGAATCAATTATAGCTGATATTATCAGAAGTCACCTTGAAGAACATAATTTGATTAATGAATCTCAACATGGGTTTACGAGAGGTCGTTCCTGCCTGACAAATTTACTGACGTTTTTCAATAAAACATTTGAGGCAGTAGACAGTGATAAAGAATATGATATAGTTTACTTGGATTTCAGTAAGGCCTTCGATAGAGTACCTCACAAGAGACTCTTAAGAAAGGTGGCAGCTCATGGTATAGGAGGTAAAGTTCTAGCATGGATAGAGGCATGGCTTACCAATAGAAAGCAGAGAGTTTCCATTAATGGGGTCAAATCTGAATGGGGATTTGTCACTAGTGGTGTTCCACAAGGATCAGTTTTGGGCCCATTGTTGTTCATAATTTACATAAATGACCTTGATGAAGGAATTGCAAGTGACATGAGTAAATTTGCTGATGATACAAAAATAGGCCGTATAATTCATTCTGAGAAGGATACCAGTGAACTCCAGGAGGATTTGGATAAATTAATGTCTTGGTCTGAAAAGTGGCAGATGAAGTTTAATGTGGACAAGTGTAAGGTGCTAGTCGTTGGTAATGAAAATATCCCTCGAATTTATAAACTAGGTGAAGTTGAGCTTGATCATACAGAATGTGAAAAAGACTTGGGAGTCATGGTAAGCAGAAATCTAAAGCCAAGACAACAGTGCCTAAGTGTGCGCAATAAGGCTAACAGATTACTAGGATTTATTTCAAGAAGTATAAGCAACAGAAGTCCAAAAGTTATTTTACAGCTCTATACATCACTAGTGAGACCTCATTTGGATTGTGCAGCTCAGTTTTGGTCTCCTTACTACAGGATGGATATAGATTCATTGGAGAACATACAAAGAAGAATGACTAAAATGATTTACAGTATAAGAAATCTCCCGTATGAAGATAGACTTAGAGCATTGAATCTCCACTCTCTGGAGAGACGTAGAATGAGGAGATATCATCGAGGTGTACAAGTGGATGATGGGCATAAACAAAGGAGATATTAATAAAATACTGAGGATATCGAACCAAGTAAGAACGAGAAATAACGGATTTAAATTAGATAAATTTAGATTTAGAAAGGACATAGGCAAGTACTGGTTTTCGAACAGAGTTGTAGATGCGTGGAACAATCTTCCGAGTAGGGTGATAGAGGCTAGGACCTTGGGTGGCTTTAAAAAGAGATTGGACAAATATATGAGTGGGAGGGGCTGGGTTTGATTAGTGTCGTGAGTACAGGAGTAAATTCTTAGGTAGTGGTGGTTTTGATAAGGACCTGCCTTGTATGGGCCAGTAGGCCTTCTGCAGTGTTCCTCCATTCTTATGTTCTTATGTTTGTTTGCTGTTTCAATAGGTGGGAGTAGGGGTTCATCTGGTTTTTTTAGCTTGATTGTTCTGTTTATGGATATCTTTTTTGTTCCTAGAATTTCAGATAGGGTTTTCCAGGTCTTTTTTATATCACCTTTTAAGTTATGTAATCTGTTCTCATAGTACAGTTTTTTTGACCTTCTTATCAGACTCGTTAGGTTTGATGAGTAGCGTTTTGTTTGTTCTCTTGATATTTGTCCCATTCTGTACTGTTTTTCATATTGGTGCTTTATATTAATGGACTTGAGTATGCTGGGGGTTAGCCAGGGACTATTTAATCTTTTAGTTGTGATTTGTTTAGTTTTTTTTTAGGGCAGTGCTTATTATAGAGGTATTGGGTCTTTTTAAGAAAATTATTAATACATAAGTCAGTATCTGGGAAGTTGTCTATTTCTGTTTGCCAGTCAATGTTTGTCATAGCTGTTATAAAGCTATTTATAAGAACATAAGAACATAAGAATGGAGGAACACTGCAGAAGGCCTACTGGCCCATACAAGGCAAGTCCTTATCAAAACCACCACTACCTAAGAATTCACTCCTGCACCCACGACACTAATCAAACCCAGCCCCTCCCATTCATATATTTATCCAATCTCTTTTTAAAGCCACCCATTGTGTAGTCTGAAGGCAACTTTAGTAGTCTCTAGTGGTAATTTTCCGAGATTTGTTATGAGAAAGGTTGGGTTGTGGTCTGTGGTATTGTCTGTGATTATGCCTGATTTTAATGGGGATATTGTGTTAGTCCAGATATGGTCTAATAGAGAGGCACAGGTCTCAGAGATTCTCGTAGGTTTTGTTATTGTCGGGAGCAGCAAGCAGTTGCTCATAGTCATAGTGTTTGTGAATTCAGTTACTAGTGGGTCCTGATCTTGTAGGAGGTTTATATTGAAGTCGCCTGTGAGGATTAAGTGGTCTTTGTTCATGTGTGCATCAGTAATCATACTTCCTAATTTTTCACTAAATTGCTGAATGTTTGACTGTGGTAATCTATAGATGTTTATAACTGTGAGAGGTTTTTGTAGATATTTGGATTTAAATTTAGCTATTATATATTCTCCATGTTCATCTCTTGTGCAAGTATTGTTAATACATTCAAGCTGGTCTGAGTAGAACATTGCTGTGCCACCTCCTTGTTCGTCTGGCCGACAATTGTGTATGGCTGTGTAACCAGGAATGGCATAGATATCTGTAGTATGAGGCTTTAACCATGTTTCAGTGAGAGCAATGATGGACATACTGGCCTGGAGTGAGTTTAATAATGCAGTGAGGTCATCAAAATGTTTGCTCAAAGATCTGACATTGTATTTAAAGATAGTTATGTTATTGTTGGATTTGAGTAGTGTTTTAGCCTGTTCTGCTGTGTAGTAGTGACAGTTGTTGTTTGGTTCATGTAAGTCATTTAATAAGAACATAAGAAAGGAGGAACACTGCAGCAGGCCTGTTGGCCCATACTAGGCAGGTCCTTAACAATCCGTCCCACTAACAGAATATTTGCTCAACCCAATTTTCAATGCTACCCAAGAAATAAGCTTTGACAATTCTACCCACTCATGCGCGAGTCCCACTCAAATCCAACCCCTCTCACTCATGAATTTATCCAACCTAAATTTGAAACTACCCAAGGTCCTAGCTTCAATAACCCTACTAGGCAGACAGTTCCACTCATCAACTACCCTATTTCCAAACCAATACTTTCCTATATCCTTTCTAAATCTAAACTTATCTAACTTGAATCCATTATTGCGGGTTCTCTCTTGGAGAGATATCCTCAAGACCTTATTTATATCCCCTTTGTTAATACCCATTTTCCACTTGTATACCTCGATCATGTCTCCTCTCATTCTACGTCTTACAAGTGAATGTAATTTAAGGGTCTTCAATCTTTCTTCGTAAGGAAGATTTCTAATGCTATGTATTAATTTAGTCATTCTACGCTGAATGTTTTCTAACGAATTTATGTCCATTCTGTAATATGGAGACCAAAACTGAGCTGCGTAATCTAGGTGAGGCCTTACTAATGATGTATAAAGCTGTAATATAACCTCTGGACTTCTGTTGCTAACACTTCTTGATATAAATCCCAGTAATCTATTTGCCTTATTACGTACGCTTAGGCATTGCTGTCTTGGTTTAAGGTTGCTGCTTACCATCACCCCCCAAGTCCTCGCAATCTGTATGGCTAAGTTCTACGTTATTTAACTTATAAGTGCTTGGGTTATGGACACTCCCGAGCTTCAGAACCTTGCATTTATCTACATTGAATTGCATCTGCCACTTTTCTGACCACGAATTAAGTTTGTCTAAATCTTCCTGAAGTTCTATGACATCTATGTTTAAATCAATTATCCTACCTATCTTCGTGTCGTCGGCGAATTTGCTCATATCACTAGTAATTCCCTCGTCAAGGTCATTGATATATATTATAAATAACAATGGGCCTAAGACTGATCCCTGTGGAACACCACTTGTTACAAGTCCCCATTCGGATTTAACCCCATTTATGCACACTCTCTGCTTCCTATTGGTGAGCCATGACTCGATCCATGACAGCACTTTTCCCCCAATGCAATGAGCTGCCACTTTCTTTAACAGTCTCTGGTGCGGTACTCTATCAAAAGCCTTACTAAAGTCTAAATAAACAATATCGAATTCTTTATCGTGATCAACAGCCTCAAAAGCTTTAGTGAAGAAGGTTAATAAATTAGATAGGCAGGAACGGCCCCTCGTGAATCCATGCTGAGTATCATTAATCAAATTATGGTTATCTAGATGGCTTCTAATAATATCAGCTATAATTGACTCTAGTAATTTGCCTACAATTGAGGTCAGGCTTATTGGGCGGTAATTTGACGGTAGTGACTTGTCCCCTGCTTTAAAAATAGGAATTACATTAGCCATCTTCCACATATCAGACACTACACCTGTTTGAAGAGATAAATTAAAAATGTTACTTAATGGTTCACAGAGTTCCATTTTGCATTCCTTAAGAACCCTTGCAAAAAGCTCATCAGGACCTGGCGATTTATTTTGTTTCAGTCGGTCCAGCTGTTTCATAACCATTTCGCTAGTGAATGTGATATTACATAATTTAACTTCTTCTGGGCCTCTGTAAAAATTAATTACTAGGATATTATTAGTATCTTCCTGTGTGAAAACCGAGAGAAAATAATTATTAAAAATAGACCACATATCATTCTCATTGTCAGTAAGATGTCCAGAGTTATCTTGTCCCTAACTTTTGTTCTATAAACCTGGAAAAAACTTTTTGGGTTAGTTTTTGAATCTCTACCAACTTTTATTTCATAGTCCCATTTAGCTTTTTCTTATCCCCTTTTTAACGTCCCTCTTAATGTCAGTATACTGATTTATAAGATGACCCTCACCTCGTTTTATGCGCCTATAAATTCCTTTCTTATAATAATAATATAATATAATATCTTTATTTACTACAAGTACATGTACAAGGTATACAGGCCTAGCTGACATCAATGACATACTACTATATAGAAAGTCCCTTATTATGCAGAGCATTTCGGGCAAATTAGGTCCTTGTCCCAGGATGCGACCCACACCAGTCGACTAACTCCCAGGTACCCATTTTACTGATGGGTGAACATAGACAACCGGTGTAAAGAAACACGCCCAATGTTTCTACCCGAGCTGGGAATCGAATGCAGACCCTCGCCGTGTGAAGCGAGAGCTTTAGTGATCAGGCCACGGGGCACCCTAAAAGATATTTGAGCCTATTATTCATCCATTTTGGGTCATTTCTACTTAATCTAATTTCTTTATACGGGATAAATGTTCTTTGGGCTGCCTGTATAGTGTTAAGAAAACTGTCATATTGATACCTCTCTTCGTTACCCCAGTCCACAGTTGATAAGTGTTCTCTAAGTCCATTATAATCTGCTAAGCGAAAATCTGGGACCGTTACTGAAATATCCATACTATCATACATCCATTCAATGCTAAAGGTAATTGACTTGTGGTCGCTTGAGCCGAGTTCCTCTGTAATTTCTGAATTATTAACAAGGGTTTCCTTGCTTGCCAGAACCAAGTCAAATAGGTTATTTCCCCTTGTAGGTTCTGTCACAAACTGGTTCAAAAAGCAATCCTGAACTACTTCTAAAAAGTCGTTAGATTCTAAATTCCCTGTCAAGAAATTCCAATCAATCTGGAAGTTCACCTGAGACATTAACAAGGAGACGTGTCGGTCAGGCTCTAAGATGCTCTGATAAAATTATTTTTGTCACTAAATCAGGTCTCCCGAATTGGTAATTTTTTGGAGAGTTTTATGTTTGTGATGGTCAGTGATTTTTCTGTCATTAAAAACTTATCTCATTATGAAGGTCTTTTAAATACTGTAACATATATTTATTGAAAGGGAACATAATAATTCTTTTGAATGTGTTAAAGATATTGTAACCACAGTGACTAACACAGTTGGGAAGCAGTTCTTAATACTAAAGTATCTAGTAAACGTGTAATGACTTTCACTTATTTTTAGTTGCAAGGGTCAAATCACAGCTCCTGAAGCCGCCTCTTCGCTGAGGCCCCTCCTCTTTGCTGTGTGAGTGTGTTGTGCGTGTTTGTGTGTGTGTGTGTTGTGCGTGTTTGTGTGTGTGTTGTGTGTGTGTTTGTGTTTATGTTATGTTTAATCCAGATTAAAAATTACTAATTATAATTAATTAATTATTATTTGCGACCACTGTCAGCCTCAGAGTTATCTCTGAGTTACCAGACCTTGCCACGTGGAGGCCAGTGGTTCGTCTTTAAGGTCCACCTCTCCCCCTCGCCTTCCCCAGGTTCATGTGTCCAGGAATTCATCCGTTCGCTCCCGGATGTCTCCCCTTCCCCACGTCCCCAAGGTCAGCCTCAACAACAACCTTCTCCAAGTTCATGTATCCAGGAATCCATCCGTTTGCTCCCGGATGTATCCCCTTCCTCACTTACCTAAGGTCAGCGGTGCCTTCCCTGGATCAGTGTCTCCAGGTGTCCACTTGTATCACCTAAGTGGACTCTCTTTCCCACTTCCTCAGAGTCAGCGGTTGCCACCCCTAGTGACCTTGCTGGGTGGAAACTTGGTGTTGTCTAGCTGGTCTATGGTAGAGACTGTCCAGGTGGGTGGAATTACTGGAGATGACACACAGAAAACTGCGTCCAGTAATTACACCCACCAAGACAGCCACGACCATACACCAGCTAGACTAGACCAAGCTGCCACACAGCTCCCCCACCCAGGAGAGGCTAATTAAGAATAATTTTGGAAATCCTTTTATATTACACTATGAATTTATACTCAGTACTAGTTTTGTTTTGCTTATTTAGCAGTTTAAAAGTATTTGTGAATGTTTTACTTTATGTAGATGATTGTCCAAGTGTTGAAGAACTTGTCCACCTTCATCAAAACTGTGTTAAATATTACACTGGTTTTATTTTTATTTACTTATTCATCTTTAGGATTTGTCACTCAAAGACTAACAAGCGCACAAACATACACATATACAAGTATTTTCACATACATTTATACATTTCAACACACACACCTTACGCATACACTTTACACATACACTTGCATCCATAAAATACACACACAATCCCAGGTATTACAAATACACACATACAAACAACAATGTACACAATTTTCTCCTCTCACTCTAACATGTATGAGGTCACACATACACACGCACACACATCTCACTCCAAACCCCTGCTATGAACATTCATGCATCAGGTGCTGGACACGATACACACAACTGAGGAGGAAGTGAAGAGGCTACTAAGCGAGCTAGATACCTCAAAGGCGATGGGGCCGGACAACATTTTTCCATGGGTCCTGAGAGAGGGAGCAGAGGAGCTATGTGTACCCCTAACAACAATCTTCAACACGTCTATCGAAACAGGGCAACTACCAGAGGTATGGAAGACAGCAAATGTAGTTCCAATTTTTAAATAAGGAGACAGGAATGCAGCACTAAACTACAGACCAGTGTCACTGACATGTATAGTATGCAAGGTCATTGAGAAGATTATCAGGACAAGAGTGGTGGAGCACCTAGAAAGGAATGAGCTTATCAACGACGGCCAACACGGTTTCAGGGACGGGAAATCCTGTGTCACAAACCTACTGGAGTTCTATGACAGGGTGACAGCAGTAAGACAAGGGAGAGAGGGGTTGGTAAATTGCATATTCTTGGACTGTAAAAAGCGTTTGACACAGTCCCACACAAGAGATTAGTGCAGAAGCTGGAGGACCAGGCAGGGATAACAGGGAAGGCACTACAATGGATCAGGGAATACCTGTCAGGAAGACAGCAGCGAGTCATGGTCCATGGCGAGGTGTCAGAGTGGGCGCCGGTGACAAGTGGGGTTCCACAGGGGTCAGTCCTAGGACCGGTGCTGTTTCTGGTGTTTGTGAACGGCATGACGGAAGGAATAGACTCCGAAGTGTCCCTGTTTGCAGATGATGTGAAGTTGATGAGAAGAATTCAATCGGAAGAGGACCAGGCAGAACTACAAAGGGATCTGGACAGGCTGCAAGCCTGGTCCAGCAATTGGCTCCTGGAGTTCAACCCAACCAAGTGCAAAGTCATGAAGATTGGGGAAGGGCAAAGAAGACCGCAGACGGAGTACAGTCTAGGGGGCCAGAGACTACAAACCTCAATCAAGGAAAAAGATCTTGGGGTGAGTATAACACCAGGCACATCTCCTGAGGCGCACATCAACCAAATAACTGCTGCAGCATACGGGCGCCTAGCAAACCTAAGAACAGCATTCCGACATCTTAATAAAGAATCGTTCAGGACCCTGTACACTGTGTACGTTAGGCCCATACTGGAGTATGCAGCACCAGTTTGGAACCCACATTTATCCAAGCACGTAAAGAAGCTAGAGAAAGTGCAAAGGTTTGCAACAAGACTAGTCCCGGAGCTAAGGGGTATGTCCTACGAGGAGAGGTTAAGGAAAATCGACCTGACGACACTGGAGGACAGGAGAGATAGGGGGGACATGATAACGACATATAAAATACTGAGAGGAATTGACAAGGTTGACAGAGACAGAATGTTCCAGAGATGGGACACAGCAACAAGGGGACACAATTGGAAGTTGAAGACTCAGATGAATCACAGGGATGTTAGGAAATATTTCTTCAGTCACAGAGTAGTCGGGAAGTGGAATAGCTTGGGAAGCGATGTAGTGGAGGCAGGTTCCATACACAGCTTTAAGAAGAGGTATGATTAAGCTCATTGTGGAAACTTTTTTAGTCACTAAAAGTTCCACAGGGTAAGTGAGCCGTAAAAGCCTTACATACCGTGGATCGGCCCTCGGAGTTTATAAACCCACACTCCCAACCAAAACAACTACACACTCCAGCTTTTGAAGGTGACTATTGTGTATATTTTAATTGATAGATTTATCCACCTAGGAACACCTAGGCAAGTTTGTACAGATAGAAACTAATAGTAAGATTATTAAGGCAACGTTAGGTATTAATAGTGTAGCTCTAGCACCCTAATATAGGTAGTTATAGGCCTGAATAGGCAAGCATTAGGTTATGTTAGCTAGAGACAACTGGCAGCCCACACGAATCTAGGCAGTGTGGTGGTCAGGAATTATGACCTACGTGCTTCCCAGACCAGACTCCACAAGGACAGGACGTGCTGAGATTAGGCAGCACCCCCCCCACGTGACCCAACATCTGTCCTGGGGCCCTGGAGGAGATCCCGAAGTACCGTGGAAATCTGCCTCCATCCAGACCCATTTACAGTAAGACTAGGCTTTCTTTCTCAGTATCTGGCCAGTTTTCTGGGGGAAACGTTAGTGAAGTTATCTGTGGGTCTTAAGCATACGGAAACCTTTGTGTTGGTATGTACCAGCGTCGTCTCTTAAGTTCAGTCTGGAAGCTAGTGTTACTTACTGCATATATTACTCAAGGGACATCCTAGTAACCAGGGAACTCTGAGGTGCAGGCAGGACACTAATTACCCCATCTTTTGCAGACAAAGTTTCTCCACTGCACATGGTGTTAGGAGGGGTTATATATAAGGAAGACCAGGACACATACCCACCCTTTTCTTTCAAGTAAGTAATCTCCCTTCTAGTATTGTGTAGGCAGCGTGGGATTCCCCTTACTGCAATTAGATAGAAATTTGTACCATAGCCACTTGTAAGTCTGAGAGAAGTGTCTCAGAGTGTCGGTGTCAACAGTGCTTGCCCAGAGTGCAACTTACAAGAGGCCAATCCAAACAAGTTTCTATACTCATGGTGCAGGGAGAGTGACCCAGTAGCGGCCAGTGAAGAGGCGGGGCCAGGAGCTATGTCTCGACCCCTGCAACCACAACTAGGTGAGTACAACTAGGTGAGTACATGTGTACTCACCCACATGGTGGTTAAAATTAAACAATGTAGTAGAGGCAACATAAGGGAAATAAAGGAAATATTTATGTTCTTCATTATTCAGAATATATAAGACAAACAATGTTGGTTTACAGTATTTTGACGACATTCTTTGTGACACATGTGAATATATAAAGATGTGACACGTTTGTGACACTTGTGGAGGACTGTGTCATGTATACATGTTATTATGTATGAATGAATGTAATGCTTACGTGATATCGTGTATGGGTGCCATGTGTACATGTTGCTGTGTGTTGATGAATGTCATGTGTACATGTTATTATGTATGAATGAGTGTCATGACTGGCTCCTTTGAACCCATTTCGACAATCTCATTCTCACAATATTCCTGACATGTCTACCTTTTATGGTGTTTGTATACTTGCCCTTAACAACAACATTTTCTGATCATCACCACCTTCCTCATCACTCGCCTTCACTTCTCATTAATGTGTTATCAACATTCTTATTTTCACATATAACATTGACAGTTTTGTGTCTGTCAGTGTTCACGAGTGTTTCCTCAGAAAGGACCAATTTTAAATTAATTTATGGTAAGCACTAAATCCATGTGGGTCATTCAGTGCAAGGCCTGGTAGAGGCTCGATCCTCCGTCCGCTGAGCGCGAGACAGACACTTTTCTTATATGTACTCACCCAGCATATCTGTGTGTGGCTGTAAGCACAGGTCCTCGCTCTCTGACTCTCACTTGAACTACTAATTTATTATTTACGTTATTTGTGAATGTTGCAGCGATGACATTGTGGCTCTCATACCTCTTAATTTATCCATAAATTATGCTGCATCTATGTTTCTCTTCCCTTCCCCTCCACCCTTCTCCCTATCTCTCTCTCTTTCTCTCTCTCTCTCTCTCTCTCTCTCTCTCTCTCTCTCTCTCTCTCTCTCTCTCTCTCTCTCTCTCTCTCTCTCTCTCTTGCGCACTAGCTAGAGGATCATCACACTCGGGTATTGATGTATTATATATTATTGACTTGGAATGTGTTGAGCACAGGTAATGTGACGCCAGAGACAGTGTACACTTAAGTTATAAATATTGAGGCATTGAACCTGGAAACTATAGTTTTGTTTGATATCTTTATTATGCACCCCATACCCATCCTGTGGGCGGTAGTCAAAAGATTACAGAGGTACATAATGGGTCCAGGGACTGGACCTCAAAGTTTGATAGCTGAGCAAGTTACAAAGGTAATGAACTCAGATGGTCACAATCATGACAAGTTACAAAGGTATTTGCAGATTACAGAGGTATATATAGGGTCCAGAGACTGGGCCCCAAAGTTTTGATAGCTGAACAAGGTACAATGGTAATTAATTCACTAGTTACAAGGTAATGAATCATGTAAGTAAATTTACTTACGTCTGTACATGGTTGCACTCATGAACAAATTATAAAGCAATGAGCAATCTATTAGTCTACACCCAGCCACAACTGTAATGAGTTATTGGTGCAAATTTTAATTGTTGGGTCACACACACACACATATACACATACACATACACACGCATACATGTATATACATACACACATACACATACACACATGTACATACACACACACACACACACACACACGTGTCAATGAAACCACATACCACGGGTGGGGTTCGAACCCGCGGTCAGAGAGTCTCAGAACTCTAGACCGTCGCGTAAGCCACTGGGCCAGCTAGCTTAATAAGATTCATCCAACTAGGTATATTTCTACACCATAGGAAGGTTAGCATAGGCACCACTGTGTCCACAAATGCAAGTTTTACAGACGAATCTCCAGCTAGCATGGCCGTGACGAACTCTAGCTCAAGTCCCCTTCAAAGCCGTCAACATGACTCACGAAATCGTAATGACACGATTGCAAACAAACCACATACCACGGGTGGGGTTCGAACCCGCGGTCAGAGAGTCTCAGAACTCTAGACCGTCGCGTAAGCCACTGGGCCAGCTAGCTTAATAAGATTCATCCAACTAGGTATATTTCTACACCATAGGAAGGTTAGCATAGGCACCACTGTGTCCACAAATGCAAGTTTTTACAGACGAATCTCCAGCTAGCATGGCCGTGACGAACTCTAGCTCAAGTCCCCTTCAAAGCCGTCAACATGACTCACGAAATCGTAATGACACGATTGCAAACAAACCACATACCACGGGTGGGGTTCGAACCCGCGGTCAGAGAGTCTCAGAACTCTAGACCGTCGCGTAAGCACTGGGCCAGCTAGCTTAATAAGATTCATCCAACTAGGTATATTTCTACACCATAGGAAGGTTAGCATAGGCACCACTGTGTCCACAAATGCAAGTTTTTACAGACGAATCTCCAGCTAGCATGGCCGTGACGAACTCTAGCTCAAGTCCCCTTCAAAGCCGTCAACATGACTCACGAAATCGTAATGACACGATTGCAAACAAACCACATACCACGGGTGGGGTTCGAACCCGCGGTCAGAGAGTCTCAGAACTCTAGACCGTCGCGTAAGCCACTGGGCCAGCTAGCTTAATAAGATTCATCCAACTAGGTATATTTCTACACCATAGGAAGGTTAGCATAGGCACCACTGTGTCCACAAATGCAAGTTTTTACAGACGAATCTCCAGCTAGCATGGCCGTGACGAACTCTAGCTCAAGTCCCCTTCAAAGCCGTCAACATGACTCACGAAATCGTAATGACACGATTGCAAACAAACCACATACCACGGGTGGGGTTCGAACCGCGGTCAGAGAGTCTCAGAACTCTAGACCGTCGCGTAAGCCACTGGGCCAGCTAGCTAGTGAGTCATGTTGACGGCTTTGAAGGGGACTTGAGCTAGAGTTCGTCACGGCCATGCTAGCTGGATATTCGTCTGTAAAAACTTGCATTTGTGGACACAGTGGTGCCTATGCTAACCTTCCTATGGTGTAGAAATATACCTAGTTGGATGAATCTTATTAAGCTAGCTGGCCCAGTGGCTTACGCGACGGTCTAGAGTTCTGAGACTCTCTGACCGTGGTTCGAACCCCACCCGTGGTATGTGGTTTGTTTGCAATCGTGTCATTACGATTTCGTGAGTCACGTGTCAATGCTTTATTTACAGGGAGCAAAGTCAGGGTATTTTTCCAGAATGGTCTGTAATATACCACTGTGGATAAAATACTTTGACATATCTTGAACATTTCTGAATGAGTAGTCTCTGAATTCATTAATTTTATCGCACTCCAGTACATAATGACGCAGGGTGTGACAATAATCCAACTGGCAAAGTTTACATCTTGTTTGGTCTACATCTGGTGGTGGTGATTTAACCTGCCAAAGATACTTGTAACCCAGCCGGAGGCGGGCGGTAGTGACATCCAAGAGTCTGCTTATTTTGTTGGATGCACCATAGACATGTGGCTCCTCCTGCATGATAGAATGATGATAGATGGACTGACTGGTGTCAATCTCCCTGAGTCTTAAGTCAATAAAATTCAGTTGAAGTTCTTTTCGTATTATTGTTCTCAAACTGCTAACTGACAAGCCAAGATTGTAATCTATCCCCTCTTTGAAAGCATAAAACTTAGCCAATTTATCAGTTCTATCATGCATCTGGAAACTATAGAGACGGTAAATGTGAACACACAAGCAAGGTTCATGGGGATGTGAGCTCAAATGCTACTCATCTATGAACTCGGAATACCAGGGATGTTTGATCAATACCAGTCATACCAAGAGTTTTGTGTTAAACTTCTCAGTATTTGTGAATTGTCTAATAACTGTATAGATTTGTTGATGAAATGATGACGGAGGACGAACTATTAGTGTTACATACCAGGCAGTGTTACATACCAGGCAGTGTTACATACCAGGCAGTGTTACATACCAGGCAGTGTTACATACCAGGCAGTGTTACATACCAGACAGTGTTACATACCAGACAGTGTTACATACCCATGTAAGCAGTGTTACATACCAGACAGTGTTACATACCAGGCAGTGTTACATACCAGGCAGTGTTACATACCAGGCAGTGTTACATACCAGGCAGTGTTACATACCAGGCAGTGTTACATACCAGGCAGTGTTACATACCAGGCAGTGTTACATACCAGACAGTGTTACATACCAGGCAGTGTTACATACCAGGCAGTGTTACATACCAGGCAGTGTTACATACCAGGCAGTGTTACATACCAGGCAGTGTTACATACCAGACAGTGTTACATACCAGGCAGTGTTACATACCAGGCAGTGTTACATACCAGACAGTGTTACATACCAGGCAGTGTTACATACCAGGCAGTGTTACATACCAGGCAGTGTTACATACCAGGCAGTGTTACATACCAGACAGTGTTACATACCAGGCAGTGTTACATACCAGGCAGTGTTATATACCAGGCAGTGTTACATACCAGGCAGTGTTACATACCAGGCAGTGTTACATACCAGGCAGTGTTACATACCAGGCAGTGTTACATACCAGGCAGTGTTACATACCAGGCAGTGTTACATACCAGGCAGTGTTACATACCAGACAGTGTTACATACCAGGCAGTGTTACATACCAGGTATTTTTACATACCAGGCAGTGTTACATACCAGGGAGTGTTACATACCAGGCAGTGTTATATACCAGGCAGTGTTACATACCAGGCAGTGTTACATACCAGGCAGTGTTACATACCAGGCAGTGTTACATACCAGGCAGTGTTACATACCAGGCAGTGTTACATACCAGGCAGTGTTACATACCAGACAGTGTTACATACCAGACAGTGTTACATACCAGGCAGTGTTACATACTAGGCAGTGTTACATACGAGGCAGTGTTATATACCAGGCAGTGTTACATACGAGGAAGTGTTACATACGAGGCAGTGTTACATACGAGGCAGTGTTACATACGAGGCAGTGTTACATACCAGGCAGTGTTACATACCAGGCAGTGTTACATACCAGGCAGTGTTATATACCAGGCAGTGTTACATACGAGGCAGTGTTACATACCAGACAGTGTTACATACCAGGCAGTGTTACATACCAGACAGTGTTATATACCAGGCAGTGTTACATACCATGTAGTGTTACATACCAGGCAGTGTTACATACCATGCAGTGTTACATACGAGGCAGTGTTACATACCAGGCAGTGTTACATACGAGGCAGTGTTACATACCAGGCAGTGTTACATACCAGGCAGTGTTACATACCAGGCAGTGTTACATACCAGGCAGTGTTACATACCAGGCAGTGTTACATACCAGGCAGTGTTACATACCAGGCAGTGTTACATACCAGGCAGTGTTACATACCAGGCAGTGTTACATACCAGGTATTGTTACATACCAGGCAGTGTTACATACCAGGCAGTGTTACATACCAGGCAGTGTTACATACCAGGCAGTGTTATATACCAGGTAGTGTTATATACCAGGCAGTGTTACATACCAGACAGTGTTACATACCAGGCAGTGTTACATACCAGGTAGTGTTATATACCAGGCAGTGTTATATACCAGGCAGTGTTATATACCAGGCAGTGTTACATACGAGGCAGTGTTACATACGAGGCAGTGTTACATACCAGGCAGTGTTACATACCAGGCAGTGTTATATACCAGGCAGTGTTACATACCAGGCAGTGTTACATACCAGGTAGTGTTACATACCAGGCAGTGTTACATACCAGGCAGTGTTACATACCAGGCAGTGTTACATACCAGGCAGTGTTACATACCAGGCAGTGTTACATACCAGGCAGTGTTACATACCAGGCAGTGTTACATACCAGGCAGTGTTACATACCAGGCAGTGTTACATACCAGGCAGTGTTACATACCAGGCAGTGTTACATACCAGGCAGTGTTACATACCAGGCAGTGTTACATACCAGGCAGTGTTACATACCAGGCAGTGTTACATACCAGGCAGTGTTACATACCAGGCAGTGTTACATACCAGGCAGTGTTACAATGTTCAACAATGTTGCAGATGTCTTGATCATCGCCCCAAGACGCCTCAACACTGTAGAACTCTTAAACAACATAGAACCTTCTATTAAGTTCTGTAGAGAAGAGGAACTTACTGGAGTTCCAGTTCTAAAGAAACCCAACTAACAAAGACGACCTTTTCCATTTCTTCTCACACCACAACACACATTATGAAGGGCGTCGTAACTGCATCCTTCCTGAGGGTCTTATGTATCACCATTTAACAACATTACCCGGCCCCTTTATCACTGAGTGTAAGATAAAAGCAGAAAACATCACAAACACTGGTAGGCAACGAAGAGATTCATCGTCCTGCACGGTAACCAAACTAAAACAATTAAGGATCTCGTAGCTAATTAAAGAAGATAACACCATGAAACCAGTGTTGGATTTACTTCATTCCATGTGGGTCGTCTGGCAGAATTTATGTTGGGGAAATCTCATGAAGTACCACACAAAGAAACAATGAGCACCGCTATGCTTCCCAGACTGGAACAATCCTTGTGGGCTTCTCATAGACTTCTCAGGGAATCCGACTGTCGCAACAGATGGTATTAAGAGTCTTCGCTACAGGCACCACCTTAACTCAGTATAGAGGGAGAATCATTATTTCTAAAATCTTAGCATAATGTAATTTGCCAGAGCAGAACACAGCCATCAACTAGCCCCGTCCATTTCCCTCCTCTCAAAGCACCTTGAACTGACTTTGACCTCATCTCCTCCACTATATAAATCACTGAAGAATCCCCAGGTGGGCGAAACGTATCCTCAACTAGAAGCATTTCGGTCTCTGTTGGATCTAAGCAATGTATCCCAGTATTCCATAACCCCAGTCCCCGGTGCCTCAGTGCACGTCACTGGGAAAGTGCAGAGTGCACCATAGGTTGGTAATGAATTTAAATATTAAGATTGAATATCTGATATGAATCAGAAGAGTCATTCACAAGTCGTCATATAGAAAGTAATACCCAAATTTCTTCAATAAAAATGGTAAATTATGACACATGCTGCCCAAATCTAATTGAAACCTTTGACAGCCCAATATCCTAAAATACACAAGCACGTCAATCTTCAAGTTGAAATACGAAGTTATAGGTAAGGAAGTTATGGGTAAGGAAGTTATGGGTAAGGAAGTTATGGGTAAGGAAGGGCTGAAGGGAGTCAGATGCAACACTCAGAAATCATCGCTCGAAAAGCACAATTTCAACCTTTTTAAATTTTTCTACCATAAAAGCAAATTGAAACTTATTCAAGCTAAAAATCAATCCAAGCGTTTCTCTATGACTGACAACCTTGTAAGAAAGACAGTAATAAAGTAAGTTTTTTGTAAGCTTAGTCTATAACATACAAATTCTATTAATGGCCATGAAGGCCATTAATAGAATTTTTCAGATGTCTTTTCATTACATTTTTCAGATGTCTTTACATTATATTGATTTAAATTAAGGTAAATTATTTGTCCCCCCCTATAAAGGCAAAGGGGACAAAATAGTGCAAAAATTATAGGGGAATAAGTCTGTTGAGTATACCAGGTAAAGTGTATGGTAGAGTTATTATTGAAAGAATTAAGAGTAAGACGGAGAGCAGGATAACAGATGAACAAGGGGGCTTTAGGAAAGGTAGGGGGTGGGTAGACCAAGTGTTTGCAGTAAAACATATAGGTGAACAATATTTGGATAAGGGTAAAGAGGTTTTCGTGGTATTTATGGATTTGGAAAAGGCGTATGATAGGGTGGATAGGGGGGCAATGTGGCAGATGTTGCAGGTGTATGAAATAGGAGGTAGGTTACTGAAAGCAGTGAAGAGCTTTTATGAGGATAGTGAGGCTCAGGGTAGAGTGTGTAGGAGAGAGGGAGATTATTTCTCGGTAAAAGTAGGCCTTAGACAAGGATGTGTGATGTCACCGTGGTTGTTCAATATATTTATAGAGGGGGGTTGTAAGGAATGAATGCGAGGGTCTTGGCAAGAGGTGTGGGGTTAAAAGACAAAGATCAAATACAAAGTGGGAGTTGTCACAGTTGCTTTTTGCTGATGACACTGTGCTTTTGGGAGATTCTGAAGAGAAGTTGCAGAGGTTGGTGGATGAATTTGGTAAGGTATGAAAAGAAGAAAATTGAAAGTGAATATAGGAAAGAGTAAGGTGATGAGGATAACAAAAAGATTAGGTGACGAAAGATTGGATATCAGATTGGAGGGAGAGAGTATGGAGGAGGTGAATGTATTCAGATATTTGGGAGTGGACATGTCAGCAGATGGGTCTATGAAGGATGAGGTGAATCATAGAATTGATGAGGGGAAAAGGGTGAGTGGTGCACTTCAGTCTGTGGAGACAAAGAACTTTGTCCATGGAAGTAAAGAGGAATGTATGTGAGTATAGTTATACCAACACCCTTATATGGGTGTGAAGCATGGGTGATGAATGTTGCAACGAGGAGAAGCCTGGAGCAGTGGAGATGTCATGTCTGAGGTCAATGTGTGGTGTGAATATAATGCAGAGAATTCGGAGTTTGGAAATTAGGAGGAGGTGTGGGATTCCCAAAAAACTATTATCCAGAGGGCTGAGGAGGTTGTTGAGGTGGTTCAGACATGTAGAGTGAATGGAACGAAACAGAATGACCTCGAGAGTGTATAAATCTGTAGTGGAGGGAAGGCGGGGTAGGGGTCGGCCTAGGAAAGGTTGGAGGTTAGTTTAGTTTGAGATCTTTATTATGCACCCCATACCCATCCTGTGGGCGGTAGTCAAAAGATTACAGAGGTACATAATGGGTCCAGGGACTGGACCTCAAAGTTTGATAGCTGAGCAAGTTACAAAGGTAATGAACTCAGATGGTCACAATCATGACAAGTTACAAAGGTATTTGCAGATTACAGAGGTATATATAGGGTCCAGAGACTGGGCCCCAAAGTTTTGATAGCTGAACAAGGTACAATGGTAATTAATTCACTAGTTACAAGGTAATGAATCATGTAAGTAAATTTTACTTACGTCTGTACATAGTTGCACTCATGAACAAATTATAAAGCAATGAGCAATCTATTAGTCTACCAGCCACAACTGTAATGAGTTATTGGTGCAAATTTTAATTGTTGGGTCACACACACACACATATACATATACACATACACACGCATACATGTATATACATACACACATACACATACACACATGTACATACACACACACACACACACACGTGTCAATGCTTTATTTACAGGGAGCAAAGTCAGTGTTTTTTCCAGAATGGTCTGTAATATACCACTGTGGATAAAATACTTTGACATATCTTGAACATTTCTGAATGAGTAGTCTCTGAATTCATTAATTTTATCGCACTCCAGTACATAATGACGCAGGGTGTGACAATAATCCAACTGGCAAAGTTTACATCTTGTTTGGTCTACATCTGGTTGGTGGATTTAACCTGCCAAAGATCTTAACCCAGCCGAGGCGGGCGGTAGTGACATCCAAGAGTCTGCTTATTTTGTTGGATGCACCATGGTTGGAGGGAGGGGAAAGAGGTTTTGGGTGCGAGGGCTTGGATTTCCAGCAAGCATGCATATGCGTATTTGATAAGTGAATGGAGACAAATGGTTTTAATACTTGACGTGCTGTTGGAGTGTGAGCAAGTAACATTTATGAAGGATTCAGGAAACTGACAGGCGGACTTGAGTCCTGGAGATGGGAAGTACAGTGTCTGCACTCTGAAGGAGGGTGTTAATGTTGCAGTTTTATAACTGTAGTGTAAAGGCCCCTAAGACATGATAGTGTGAAATGATGGTTTTTCTTTTTCGGGCCACCCTGCCTTGGTGGAATCGGCCGATGTGTTAATAAAAAAAAAAAAAAACCAAACTAATTTTATTAAAGTAATATGAACATTCTCTGATTAAAATCTTAAAGGTTTGTTTCCTCTGAGAAAAAAATATCAGCACTAAAAATTTAATGCCCTTGTTGGATAAAGAGATATGTATATATAATAAATTTGCCAAATAACAGTATATTGTTTGAGACCAGCATATTGTATATTGTTTTAAGAAACAATATGTCATAAAAACCTTTCTTATACTGATAGGCTGCTGGGTAGTTCCTGTTCTTTTTGAATTTTCTAAAAATATTATTAGTTAGGGTAGGATATATTTTATTATATATCCCTTTTTTCCATTATAAAGGGATCATGTTATAATAATGGACGATAATGTACATTCTTGGTAATCTATATTTGGGGTCTTGGACATTTGCTTGTACTTTTTCGTTGTTCTGGCACTCATGTCTCAGTGCCATGTGTCCAGAGCACCGATGGTGTTACGACATCACATCGGAATTTTCTTTCCCTTTTTGGGTGGAGTAAAATGTCCATGCTTAAAATAACAGTGAATGCTTTATTGTTTGTTGGGGGGGGGACAAAAGAGAGGGGGTCTATTTATTTATTTGAAGAAGAAGGGAAGAGGGTTTTAAATTTTGGCTCATGATTGCTTACATGTGTGTTTCTTGTTTGATTTAATAGTGTTAAGTTCAATCTATTTGGGAAGCTCAAAAGGGAATGTGTGGTAAGGTAGGAACATTTTATTTCCATGTTCCCATGTACTATTTGTTTATTTATTATTTTGGGGTGTGGGTTTAAATTTAAGTTCCATTATGTATTGTCATGTGTTTGCAACGTTTCTCTTATATATGAATTGTATATACTGTTTTATATAAAAATATAAACTAACACAATAACTACTACAAACACAATTACTACTACTAACACCATTTCTTCTACTAACACCATGACTACTACTAACACCAATCTACGTTCTACAACACCATACTACTACTAACACCATGACTACTACTAACACCATTACTTCTACTAACACCATGACTACTACTAACACCATTACTACTAATAACACCATGACTACTACTAACACCAATACTACTATAACACCATAACTACTAAACACCATTACGACTACTAACACCAATACTACTACTAACACCATACTACTAATAAGCACAATTACACTACTAACACCATTACTACTAACACCATTACTACTAACACCATCTACTACTATAACCTACTAAATTACTACTACTAACACCATTACTACTACTAACACCATTACTAATACTAACACCATTACTACTACTAATACCATTACTTCTACTAACACCATTACTACTACTAACACCATTACTACTACTAACACCATTACTACTACTAACACCATTACTACTACTACAACCATTACTTCTACTAACACCATTACTACTACTAACACTATTACTACTACTAATACCATTATTTCTACTAACACCATTACTACTCTAATACCATTACTACTACTAACACCATTACTACTACTAACACTATTACTACTACTAACACCATTACTACTACTAATACGATTACTTCTACTAACACCATTACTTCTACTAACACCATTATTACTACTAACACCATTACTACTACTAATACCATTACTTCTACTAACACCATTACTACTACTAACACTATTACTACTACTAACACCATTACTACTACTAACATCATTACTACTACTAACACCATTACTACTACTAACACTATTACTACTACTAACACCATTACTACTACTAACACTATTACTACTACTACCTGGAGTCTACCTGGAGAGAATTCCAGGGGTCAACGCCCCCGCGGCCCGGTCTGTGACCAGGCCTCCTGTTGGACCAGAGCCTGATCAACCAGGCTGTTACTGCTGGCCGCACGCAGTCCAACGTACGAACCACAGCCCGGCTGATCAGGTACCGACTTGAGGTGCCTGTCCAGTGCCTGCTTGAAGACAGCCAGGGGCTTGTTGGTAATCCCCCTGATGTATGCTGGGAGGCAGTTGAACAATCTTGGGCCCCTCACACTTATTGTGTTGTCCCTCAACGTGCTAGTGGCACCCCTGCTTTTCATTGGGAGGATGTTACATCGCCTGCCGAGTCTTTTGCTTTCGTAGGGAGTGATTTTTGTGTGCAAGTTTGGTACTAAGCCCTCGAGAATTTTCCATGTGTATATAATAATGTATCTCTCCCGCATGCGTTCTAGAGAGTACAGGTTTAGGAATTTCAAGCGTTCCCAGTAGTTGAGGTGGTTTATCGCACTTATGCGTGCGGTGAAGGTTCTCTGCACATTTTCAAGATCAGCAATTTCACCCGCCTTGAAAGGTGCAGTTAGTGTGCAGCAATATTCCAACCTAGATAGAACAAGCGATCTGTAAAGTGTCAACATGGGCTTGGCATCCCAGGTTTTGAAGGTTCTCATTATCCATCCTGTCATTTTTCGAGCAGATGCAATTGCTACATTGTTATGGTCCTTGAAGGTGAGATCCACTGACATGATCCTCCCAGGTCTTTGACATTAGTTTTCGCTCTATTGTGTGGTTGGAATTAGTTTTGTACTCCGATGAGATTTTAATTTCTTCACGTTTTCCGTATCTGAGTAATTGAAATTTCTCATCATTGATCTTCATATTGTTTTCTGCAGCCCATTTAAAGATTTGGTTTATGTCTGCTTGGAGTCTTGCAGTGTCTTCAACGGTGGACACTGTCATACAGATTCGGGTATCATCTGCAAAGGAAGACACAGCACTGTGGCTTATATCCCTGTCAATGTCTGATATGAGGATGAGGAATAGGATGGGAGCAAGTACTGTGCCTTGTGGAACAGAGCTTTTCACAGTAGCTGCCTTAGACTTTACTCTGTTGACTACTACTCTTTGTGTTCTACGTGTTAGGAAATTATAGATCCATCTACTAACTTTTCCTGTTATTCCTTTATCACGCATTTTGTGTGCTATTACTCCATGGTCACAGTTGTCAAAGGCTTTTGCAAAATCTGTGTATATAACATCTGCATTCTGTTTATCTTCTAGAGCATCCAGGACCTTGTCGTAGTGGTCCAGTAGTTGGGACAGACAGGAGCGGCCTGCTCTAAACCCATGCTGTCCTGGGTTGTGCAATTGATGGGTATCAAGATGGGTGGCGATCTTGCTTCTTAGAACCCTTTCAAAGATTTTTATGATATGGGACGTTAGCGCAATTGGTCTGTAGTTCTTTGCTATTGCTTTACTGCCCCCTTTGTGGAGCGGGGCTATGTCTGTTGTTTTTAGTAGCTGCGGGACGATCCCAGTGTCCATGCTCCCTCTCCATAGGATGTTAAAAGCATGTGATAGGGGCTTCTTGCAGTTCTTGATGAACACGGAGTTCCATGAGTCTGGGCCTGGAGCGGAGTGCATGGGCATGTCATTTATTGCCTTTTCGAAGTCATTTGGCGTCGTGATGATGTCAGAAAGGCATGCGTCTGTCAAGTTCTGTGGCACTCTCATAAAAAAATCATTTATTTTTTCGATTTTCACTCTGGTTAGTGGCTCGCTAAAGACTGAGTCATACTGGGATTTAAGTAACTCACTCATTTCCTTGCTGTCATCTGTGTAAGACCCATCCGATTTAAGTAGGGGCCCAATACTGGTGGTTGTTCTCGACTTTGATTTTGCATAGGAAAAGAAATACTTAGGGTTTCTTTAAATTTCATTTATGGCTCTTAGTTCTTCCCGTGTCTCTTGATTCCTATAAGATTCCTTTAGTTTTAATTCGATGTTTGCTATTTCTCTGACTAGTGTCTCCCTACGTATTTCAGAGATATTGGCCTCCTGTAGCCGCTCCGTTATTCTGTGCCTTCGCCTGTATAGGGAGCGCCTCTCTCTTTCTAGTTTGCATCTTCTCCTCCTTTTCCTTAAGGGAATTTGCCTTGAGCAAACCTCAAGTACCACAGAGATAATTTGTTCTAGACATAGGTTGGGATCTGTGATGCTTAGGCAATCTTCCCAGTTTATATCATTTAGGACTTGGTTTACTTGGTCCCACCTTATGTTTTTGTTATTTAAGTTGAATTTGGAGAAAGCTCCCTCACGGCTGATCACATTTTGTTGATCTGGGCTCCCCGCATGCATGTCTGGACCTCTATTATGTTGTGATCTGAGTATATTGTTTTTGATATGATGACATTTCGTATCAGATCATCATTGTTGGTGAAGATGAGGTCCAGCGTATTATCTAATCTTGTGGGCTCTACTATTTGCTGGTTTAAGGTGAACTTGGTGCAGAGATTTAAAAGTTCATGCATGTGTGAATTTTCATCTGAGCTGCCTCCTGGTGTTATCTCTGCTACCACATTGTTTGCAATGTTCCTCCATTTTAGGTCCCTTTGAGGTTGAAATCCCCAGTAGCAAGATGTTGGGGCAGGAGCTGGAAGATTTTCCAGACAGTGGTCAATTTTCAGTAGCTGTTCCTGGAATTGTTGGGACGTTGCATCCGGGGGCTTGTAGACAACCACGATGACTAGGTTTTGATTCTCGACCTTTATTGCTAATACTTCAACTACATCATTTGAGGCATTTAGTAGTTCTGAACATATAAGTGACTCTGTGATATACAGGCCAACCCCTCCTTTTTGCCTGTTCACTCTGTCACATCTGTACAGGTTGTATCCAGGGATCCATATTTCATTGTCCAAGTGATCCTTTATGTGGGTCTCTGTGAAAGCCGCAAACATTGCATTTGACTCTGTAAGCAGTCCACTGATGTAAGGTATCTTGTTGTTTGTTGCTGGCTTTAGACCTTGTATATTAGCAAAGATGAATGTAGTTGGATTGGTGGTATTGGTGGTATGGAAGGGGTCTTTTTTTCCTGGCTCTAATTTCTGTTGTAATGGAGTGGAGGCCACTGACTGTGATTCCACTCCAGAAATGATTGCAGTTGGTGTACAATTTCTGTCATTTCCTGCCAGCTTTTTCCTTCCTGGCACTAAAAACCTCTCTCTCCGGAGTGGCTGTGGCTACCCTGATTTTGCCATGGTCTGGATGTTCTGTGTCGCCTCGTACCCTTTAGGTGGTATGCCTGGCAATATAAGTTATAGCACTGTCTTTCCTGAATTGATGTGTGGCACATTTCAGGGTGGAAAAACTTACAGGACGGGAGGTTGCATTTGGCTGTTTTCATATGGTCACGGCATTTTCTGGGGTGATCATAATTGCATGACCCATCTGATTTCCCAGATTTTCCATGCCTGCAGATACCAAGTGCATAATATTCACATAGGCCTCGTTTCCGTTTGCCCTGGTTTTTACTACACTATTACAACTAATAACACTATTACTAATACTAACACCATTACTACTAACACCATTACTATTACTTACACCATAACTACTACTAACACCATAACTACTACTAACACCATTACTATTACTAACAATATTACTACTACTAATACCAATACTTCTACTAACACCATTACTACTACTAACAACATTACTACTACTAATACCATTACTACTACTAACACCATTACTACTAATAATACCATTACTACTACTAACACCTTTACTACTACTAATACCATTACTACTACTAACACCATTACTACTACTAACAACATTACTACTACTAATACCATTACTACTACTAACACCATTACTACTAATAATACCATTACTACTACTAACACCATTACTACTACTAACACCATTACTACTACTAACACCATTACTACTACTAACACCATTACTACTACTAATACCATTACTACTACTAACACCATTACTACTACTAACACCATTACTACTACTAATACCATTACTACTACTAACACCATTACTACTACTAATACCATTACTACTACTAACACCATTACTACTACTAATACCATTACTACTACTAACACCATTACTACTACTAACACCATTACTACTACTAATACCATTACTACTACTAACACCATTACTACTACTAACACATTACTACTACTAATACCATTACTACTACTAACACCATTACTACACTACTACTAACACCATTACTACTACTAACACAATTACTACTACTAACACCATTACTACTACCTACACCATTACTACTACTAATACCATAACTGCTACTAATACCATTACTACTACTAACATGATCACTGCTACTAATACCATTACTACTACTAACACCATTACTACTACTAACACCATTACTACTACTAATACCATTACTACTACTAACAACATTACTACTACTAACCATTACTACTACTAACACCATTACTACTACTAAACCATACTACTACTAACCATTACTACTACTAACACCATTACTACTACTATACCATTACTACTACTAACACCATTACTACTACTAAACATTACTACTACTAATACCATTACTACTACTACACATTATACTAAAAACCATTACATTAACACACTACTATAAACATTCTACTACTAACACCATTACTACTACTAACACCATTACTACTACTAACACATTACTTACTACATATATCACCATTACTACTACTACAATCATTACTACTACTAATACCATTACTACTATAACACCATTACTACTACTAACAACATTACTACTACTAACACCATTACTACCACTAATACCATTACTACTACTAATACCATTACTACTACTAACACTGACAATTTATGTACCTCTACCCGAATAAACTTACTAATCTTCTTAATATGCCAAAACTTAATAGGTTTTCTGAAGTACATTCACATCTGTATCAAGAATATTGAAAATAAAGAAAACTTTTTAGATTAGGGTTAATAATCCAGGATAGCTAAGGAGTAATTGTGTTAGTAGTAGTAATGGTGTTAGTAGTAGTTATGGTGTTAGTAGTAGTAATGGTGTTAGTAGTTTATGGTGTTAGTAGTTATGGTGTTAGTAGTAGTGATGGTGTTAGTAGTAGTTATGGTGTTAGTAGTAGTTATGGTGTTAGTAGTAGTAATGGTGTTAGTAGTAGTTATAGTGTTAGTAGTAGTTATGGTGTTAGTAGTAGTAATGGTGTTAGTAGTAGTTATAGTGTTAGTAGTAGTAATGGTGTTAATAGTAGTAATGGTGTTATTAGTAGTAATGGTGTTAATAGTAGTAATGGTGTTAGTAGTAGGAATGGTGTTAGTAGTAGTAATTGTGTTAGTAGTAATGGTGTTAGTAGTAGTTTGGATTCGCCTCCCTGCCCTCGTATGGGACGCACATGCTGGTTCTGCCTCCTGGTGGCACCTTGGTGAAATACCTTATTTTCTGCAAAATGGCGACTGGACTAAGGAGAGTAAACACTGTGTGTGTAGAGTTTATATGTGAATGAATGAATGCTGCTGTGATACTGTCGGCTATCCTGAGAGACACATATGGCCTGGACAACCAGGAGATATGCGGGATAGCGTTGAATGGCGCTACACATATTTTTGTGAAGATGGCTACACCGGAGGCGTACGACCGTGTTGTTGAGAAATACCAGGACATCCCGGTACTGGTAAATTCAGGTTTGGAGGTGAAATTAAAGGACGTGTCCAAGTATTACTCTTGGGTTAAAATTCGTAATGTGTCACTTGAAGCTGATGATTTCGATGTCAGGCATGTTTTCCAAGATTACGGAATTATACATGCAACTTCAGTGGGCAGGTGGACTGAGGGTCTCTACGTGGGACTTTTAGAGGGCTTCTACACTTTGAAAATGAAGATCCGGAAACCCATTCCATCATATGTCACCCTGCCCGATTTTAAAACGCAGGTATATGTGACATGCAGGACAAAGGCAAACCTGCAGGATTTATGGTTCGTACGAACATATGGCTGTAGCATGTGAGAAACAACGAGTTCAACAACCAAGCGTCAAGGCTGTGGTTGAGGAGATAGCTAAGGAGCCAAGTAAGGGTGTGGAGTATGGGGTTGTGGCCTTTTATTAAGTGGCATGGAGTGAAATTGTAGATGGCACGGGAAAGGCGTGCCTAACTTTGCCTGCAGAGACGCAGGAGCCTGTAGGTGTGGGGTCTGATAACCTGGGTGTGACATTGGACATAGGAATGGAGTTGTCTATCCTAGATGTGTCAAAGGGACTGATGGACAGTCCCCTGGAAGAGGTGGCTGTGGATGATGCTGTTAATGATGTAGGAGATTTGGCAGGTCTTGTCAGTACATTAGGAGAAAGTTCTGTGCAGGACGGTTTGGTGGTGGGAGAGGTTAGGGTATCCGTGCACAATGAGGAGAGTGTTGACTGCATGGAGTGACTGGAGAGAGAAGAAAGAGGTCAGTGGGGGCGTCTGACAGCAATGATGTCCTTACACCAGCCCAAAGAACGTGCAAAAAGGTGTGGGTGGATGTGGCACGCAGGGGTAATGGAGGAGCTAAGGAATCGGATGGGGTTAGAGGAGTGCAGAGTGTAGTTAAGGAAGGAGGTCAGCAAAAGAGTATTGTATCAAGGCCACAAAGGTCCAAAGGTAAGCCCCCTCTAATATATTCAGGTGTTTAACCTTTAATGTAAATGGCCTTCGGGCCGAGGTGAAGCGTAGGTGGGTGGACGGGACTCTGAGACGGTATGCTGTAGATGTGTGTTTCTTACAAGAGCACAATTATAGGGTTGGTAGAGACTTGTTATTGAAAGGTTACAGTGTGTATGCTGGGTGTTCTGGAAGACTAAAGGGTGGAGTTGCAATAGTGGTAAAAGAGACCAGCCCATTTAGGTTTATGAAATGGGAGGAGGGGGGTGGGGGGAGGATTGTTAGGGTGGATGGGGTGTGGGGAGAGGTAAGGGTGTGTTACATAGGGGTGTACATGCCTGCCGATAGTACTAGGAGGGTAAAAGAGGATTTTGTGAGGGAATTTTTGGTTTGCCATATGGGAGGATTACCAGCGGTAACTATAATGGGAGGGGATTGGAATAGTGCCATAAGGAAGAAGGACGTTGAACCGAGGGGGGTGGTATGTGTACTGGGTGTACTAAGAGAAGTTTTAAGTAATGCTGGGATCGTAGATGTGGTGGGGGAGGGGAGGATGGCAGGTGGAACACACCTTTATCAGAAAGGGGTATGCAGCACGGTTAGACAGGGTTTATGTAACGAGGGAAGCAGTGGTGGGGAGGGTACAAATGTTAGACGTGGGTTTTTCAGATCATAGGGGAGTGTTAGTGGATGTGGGATGGGAGGGAATGGTAAGGTGGTACGAGGGTTACTGGAAACTAAATGTGAGATTACTAGATGGGGTGGAAGGAACTACAGGGTTTGGTTGAGTGGTGGGACCCCGTGTGGGCTAGGGGAAAACTTAGTGAGAATATAGTGGAATGGTGGGAAAAGTGTGCAAAACTAGGTATAAGGGAATATTATAAGGTAAGGGGCAGAGAGGAAAGCTTTTGGAGGTATGGTAAGCAGAAGTATCTTGAGGGGCAGCTGAATAGTTGTTATGAAGGGGGAGGGAAATACCCTGAGGCAGAAATAGGGGTTTTGCGAGATCAGTTGCGAGAGATACAGAATGAAAGGTTTGATGCTATAAGGTTGTGGGGGGGGGGAATGGATGATGTGTTATGGGGTGACAGGCCCTCTGCACATGTCTTGAGGAATTTTAGGAAAAGGCAGAGGGGAATGACTGTGATGAGGTTGGAAGTGGGTAAAGAGGTGAATGGGTATGTGGAAGGGCATAGGTTGGAAACAACAAAGGCGATGAGCATATATCTAGACAGGTGGTTTGAGTGTAATCTGCAAAAGGGAGAAAGTGGGGGAAGGGAGGGGCAGATCTTGAAGGGTATTTCAAGGGGAATGGGGAGAGAAGATAGGGAGGGGGTGATTAGTGAGGATGAAGTGTGGATGGCAGTGCAAGGTATGAGCAGAAAGAAAATGCTGGGTATAGATGGTATCCCCAATGATTTCTATTTGAAGAATTGGGGAAGTGTAAAGGAATGTATGGTTAGTTTGTTCAATCGGATGAAAGATACAGGAAGTATGGGAAATACGCAGCACACAGGGGTGGTAGTGTTAGTTAAAAAGGGTGAGGGAGGGGTGACAATAAGGGATTATAGAGTGCTATCAATGATGTGTGCAGACTATAAATTTTTTGTGAAAGTGTTGCAAAGAGTGCTATATGATACCATAGAGCAGGAGCAGTATGGAATCCCAGGTCACAGCATGAATGGAGGAGTAGAGAGTAGAGAGGAAGGGGGAGTCCTGGGCCTGGACTGGAGTGCGGCGTATGACAGTGTAGAAAGAGATATGGTATGGGAGTTTATGCGTAGACAGGGGTATGGGGAGGAAATCGTAGGTTGGGCAGAGACTTTGTATAGGGACACGTGTGAGAGTGCAAGTGAATGGACGTATAGGAAAGAAGTTAGGATGGGGAAAAGGGGCTGTGACAGGGTGCCCTTGTGCAAATCCTGTTTGCATGTCTCCAGAACCCTTTTATAGACTAATTGTGGAAGGGGTACGAAAGGGCAAGAGGAAAGGGTTGTGAAACTGGAATAGTGGGGTATGTAGATGACACAACTGTCTTGGTCAGAGGGAAAGAGGGCCTCAGTAATGTGGGAAGGATTATTAGTGTATTTGGGAAAGCGACAGGTATGTCAGTCAATGGGGCCAAGACTAAGTTGTTGGAGGTAGGTATGTGGGTGGGGGGGTATGGGGCAAGGTACAGGTGGCCAGTTGTGGAGTGGTTAAATATTTGTGGGTTTTTTATATGAATGATACACAGGAAGCTAAGAGAGTAAATTCGACAGAAGTGGTGGGAAAGGGCTATGTGTAGGATGGTGGGATGGAGGCCAGGGGATCTAGCTTTGCAGCAGCGTGTGATTGTGGTGAATACTATTGTGTATAGTAGATTATGGCATACTGCAGTGGTATTCCCGTTGATGCCGGAGGATGTGAGGGATTTGGAAAAAAAGGGTCTTAAGGTATGTCTGGGGTTACGGTAAACATTGGTTATGGAAGGAAGTGGTGATGCAAAGGGTGGGGGTTAGGGGATTGGGGTTGATACCAATAGCCACATGAGTGAGGTGCATGTATGTAAAGCAATGTTATGTGAGGAAAGGAGGGGTGCAGGGTGATCAGGGTGATGAGAGACCTGCAGAGGTGGTGGAAGGGGAAGGAATTGAAGCAATGTGAGGATTGGTTGAGGTTTTTATTAGCAGTGAGGGAACCTGAGAGGATAAAGGAAATAAATGAAAATAAGTCACTCTGTCTGACTTTTTTGGGTTATCCTGGAGGGTTCTCTACACATATGCTGCTATGTATGATAATCTATGTAAATGTATTTGTGTATACCTGAATAAACTTACTGTATTGGGGAAGGTAGGGGAGGCAAGGGACATAGTATCGGGGGTTGCGGTGTATCCAGTGTATAACTGGGAGGGGATATGGGGGGGTTGAGTAAGATGAAATTGTGTGCGAAGGTAAGGGAGATGGTCGTTAGGTTCTTGCATGGAGTGGTAGCTTCTAAAGCATTTCTGTTTAAGATGGGATTGGTAGAGGCATCAGCGTGTAAAAGGTGTGGAATGGAGGAAACAGCTTATCATGCCATTTACTTCTGTGGGAGTTTGAATAATGTAAGGGTGTGGATTGGGAGAGTCATATGTATGTTGGAAGGGGGTGTATACAGACTTTACCGGCAATGAGTTTGGATATTGGGGGTGTGTGGGTGGGGTCGTAAAGTAGGCGTTGATGTATGTCATGGTGGATTTCCTGTATGTGTCATGGGTGATGAGGGAGGTGACGGGTGACGTAGGAATTAAGGGTAACATGTATAGAACGAGATGTAGGAATAGGGTAATTTATGGGAGGTCGTGGGATGTTCTTTTCCCAGAAAGCTATAGGAATATGACGATCATGGATTTACTAGGGGTGCGATGAGGAGATTCTCTTAAATGAGCTTGTCTGCAGGGGGATGGGAGTCAGTGGTGCATGAAAGGGTAGTTAGGGTATGCTCGAAGATGTGGAATATGTCGAAACGTGGGGGAAGGGTAGGGAGGTGACTGGTGACTTAATTAAGCTATGTATGTCACGGGGGACACAAGACGTTAACGTGGAGGGTGTGGTGCATGGAGGGTGTGGTGCATGGAGGGTGTGGTGCATGGAGGGTGTGGTGCATGGAGGGTGTGGTGCATGGAGGTATGTAGCGAAAGAATGAAAGAGGGGGGAGGGGGGAGTGGGTAGAAGAGGATCATTTTCTTTATCAGGATTTATTCATATTTGTAGGTATATTATACTGGGTGACTTAAAGGGGGCTTACCTGGGGGCCTTGAAGGAGATACTGCAAGTGTACATGGTAAAGGGTTAATTGATCTTAATATGAGTTAAAGATGTAAGTCATGAGCAAGGTGAATGCCATGGCCATAATTTATGCATATGGAGAGGATTATAGAATGTTCCTGTGATATGATGTATTCAGCAATAAAATAGTATTGGTGTGGACGTCTGTAGGTAAAACACCAAGAGAAGTGTTGAAATGTACAGTGCAAACCATATTATTCTAAAAACCCATGTAAATGGATTTAGGTGTAGTAGGTTTTTTCCAATGAACGATGGAAGATGTTGTAAAGCAGATTGTAATGAGGTACATAGATCCATGATGTTTGGAACATGTATATTAAGCCTGTTGCAGCAGATGATAGAGAATTATAATGTACTTATAAAGATTGTTATGTACCCTGGCTTTTGAAGTGAATATTTTAAAGGGAAAGAGAGAGGGTCATGTTATGAGGAGAGAGAGAATTTAAGGTTTCAGTGAGGAGAGGGGGGGTAGAAGGTGGGGAGGTTGGTGAGGGTGGGGGAAAAGGTTGGGTGGGGAGAGGGAGGGACAAAGGTATCCAAGGATAGCAAGTCAACATAAAGTATTAACAACAAAGCCGTCAGTATGTTGATGGTATAATAGTCCTTCAGTGAAGGCACGAAATTATATATTTTTGTGATCATACATTTTGTAGGTGGTGTTTCAGTGATGTGATATATAAGATATAAATGTAGGATTAAAACTATATGGGAACAGAGGGGTTGTGTGACCCAATGAGAGCGTTATTATTATAGTATTATGATTATGAAATTTATGTACAAAGTCTGTCTCATAAAGGTATTGCATAAGAAGTATTCATTTATATTATATATATTAACATTTGTACATATTACGTGCAAGACACGTCTCTAGTGTATATAACGTAAAGTTGTATCCCCGATGTATGAGTGAAGTATAAGTTTAATATTATATGGTAAAGGTTTCTATTATATGGTGTCGGGTTTATTGATTCCAACTGATTATCTATTGCATACCTGCTCTGTTACGATGTATAATTCATGACACATGTGCAATTGTAAATTATGTTTTTAAATAAAATAAAAAGTAGTAGTTATGGTGCTTGTAGTAGTTATGGTGTTAGTAGTAGTTTTGGTGTTAGTAGTAGTAATGGTGTTAGTAGTAGTAATGGTGTTAGTAGTAGTAATGGTGTTAGTAGTAATAATAGTGTTAGTAGTAGTAATGGTTAGTAATAGTAATAGTGTTAGTAGTATTGGTGTTTGAAGTAGTAATGGTGTTAGTAGTAGTAATGGTGTTAGTAGTAGTAATGGTTAGTAATAGTAATAGTGTTAGTAGTAATGGTGTTAGTAGTAATAATAGTGTTAGTAGTAGTAATGGTTAGTAATAGTAATAGTGTTAGTAGTATTGGTGTTTGTAGTAGTAATGGTGTTAGTAGTAGTAATGGTGTTAGTAGTAGTAATGGTTAGTAATAGTAATAGTGTTAGTAGTAATGGTGTTAGTAGTAGTAATGGTGTTAGTAGTAGTAATGGTGTTAGTAATAGTAATAGTGTTAGTAATAGTAATAGTGTTAGTAATAGTAATAGTGTTAGTAATAGTAATGGTGTTAATAATAGTAATGGTGTTATTATTAGTAAGTGTTAGTAGTAATGGTTTTAGTAGTAATGGTGTTAATATTAATGGTGTTAGTAATAGTAATGGTGTTAATAGTAATTGTGTTAGAAATAGTAATGGTGTTAGTAGTAGTAATAGTGTTAGTAGTAGTAATTATATTAGTAGTAGTAATGGTGTTAGTAGTAGTAATGGTGTTAGTAGTAGTAATGGTGTTAGTAGTAGTAATGGTGTAAGTAGTAGTAATGGTGTTATTAGTAGTAATGGTGTTAGTAGTAGAAATGGTGTTAGTAGTAGTAATGGTGTTAGTAGTAATAATGGTGTAAGTAGTAGTAATAGTGTTAGTAGTAGTAATGGTGTTAGTAGTAGTAATGGTGATAGTAGTAGTAATGGTATTACCTGGAGTTTACCTGGAGAGAATTCCAGGGGTCAACGCCCCTGCGGCCCGGTCTGTGACCAGGCCTCAAGTTGGACCAGAGCCTGATCAACCAGGCTGTTACTGCTGGCCGCACGCAGTCCAACGTACGAACCACAGCCTGGCTGGTCAGGTACCGACTTTAGGTGCCTGTCCAGTGCCTGCTTGAAGACAGCCAGGGGTTTGTTTGTAATCCCCCTTATGTATGCTGGGAGGCAGTTGAACAATCTTGGGCCCCTGACACTTATTGTGTTGTCTCTCAACGTGCTAGTGGCACCTGCTTTTCATTGGGGGATGTTACATCGCCTGCCGAGTCTTTTGCTTTCGTGAGGGTGATTTTCGTGTGTAAGTTTGGTACTAATCCCTCGAGAATTTTCCACGTGTATATAACAATGTATCTCTCCCGCCTGCGTTCTAGGGAGTACAGGTTTAGGAACATCAAGCGTTCCCAGTAGTTGAGGTGGTTTATCGCACTTATGCGTGCGGTGAAGGTTCTCTGCACATTTTCAAGGTCAGCAATTTCACCCGCCTTGAAAGGTGCAGTTAGTGTGCAGCAATATTCCAGCCTAGATAGAACAAGCGATCTGTAAAGTAGTAGTAATTATATTAGTAGTAGTAATTATATTAGTAGTAGTAATGGTGTTAGTAGTAGTAATGGTGTTAGTAGTAGTAATGGTGTAAGTAGTAGTAATGGTGTTATTAATAGTATTGGTGTTAGTATTAGTAATAGTGTTAGGATTAGTAATAATGTTAGAAGTAGTAATAGTGTTAGTAATAGTATTTGTGCTGGTAATAGTAATGGTGTTAGTAGTAGTTATAGTGTTAGTAGTAGTTATAGTGTTAGTAGTAGTAATGGTGTTATTAGTAGTAATGGTGCTAGTAGTAGTAATGGTGTTAGTAGTTATGGTGTTAGTAGTAGTAATGGTGCTAGTAGTAGTATTGGTGTTAGGTTTAGAAATTGTGTTAATAGTAGCAATGGAGCTAGTAATAGTAATGGTGTTAGTAGTAGTAATGGTGTTAGTAGTAATGGGGTTAGTAATAGTAATGGTGTTTGTAATAGTAATGGTGTTAGTAATAGTAATGGTGTTAGTAGTAATGGTTTTAGTAGTAATGGTGTTAGTAGAAATGGTGTTAGTAATAGTAATGGTGTTAGAAGTAGTAATGGTGTTAGTATTAATGGTGTTAATAGTAGTAATGGTGTTAGTAGTAGTTATAGTGTTAGTAGTTGTAATGGTGTTAGTAGTAGTAATAGTGTTAGTAGTAGTATTGGTGTTTGTAATAGTAATGGTGTTAGTAATAGTAATGGTGTTAGTAATAGTAATGGTGTTAGTAATAGTAATGGTGTTAGTATTAGTAATGGTGTTAGTATTAGTAATAGTGTTATGATAAGTAATGGTGTTAGAAGTAGTTATGGTGTTAGTAGTAATGGTGTTAGTAACAGTAATAGTGTTAGTAGTAGTAATGGTGTTTGTAGTATTAATGGTGTTAGTAGTATTAATGGTGTTAGTAGTAGTAATGGTGTTAGTAGTAGTAATGGTGTTTGTAGCATTTTTTTTTATTTTATTAAACATAAACTTACATACATTATAACAAACCCTGAACCGAATATAACAAAACCAAACAAAATTTACATAGTAAAATATGAACTCATTCAAAACGTAACTTTACTTTAACAATTTTAAAGAACATCATAAAACAAAAACAAAATATTACCCAAACATTAGACAATAGCAAACATCAAATCGAGCATCAGACACCAAAGGTGTATTTATTTATGACAGTGCTTTACATTCTCATTATCAACTTGCAAATAAACAATTTAACTCCAACACCCACAAAAAATAGATGAAATCTGCTCAATATAACCTAAAAAGTACAACACATCCACCACACCTGGTTATTACACCCAAAAAAATTGCTTTAACCAACACAAAATGTGTCACATCCACACCCAACCCGAGCCAAAAACATTATAGGCTCTCACAAAAATAAAGGATCAACTGATCACTAGCAGTCATACACAACATAAAAGCCGTACATTAAACCCTAAACATAAAGGCTTCAATACAACTCACAACAAACCATTCACTCTAATTCTTACAAAATATTAACCAACCATAAAACTTCCACTTCCCACATTCCATCCTTTCACACTTGACAAAACAAACCAAACATCTCCTAACACATCACCATACAGGGTAAAGTAAACAAAACCAAACCGAGGCCTATACTACCTCAAACACCGTACCAAGATCTCAACACATAAGGCTTAAAACAGAACCTTATAAAACATCCAGGATTCCTGCATAACACCAAACAAACACATGCATGTCCACAGGAACACAGCCAAAACAGAAGGAAACCAAACCCCCCCTAAGAACTCAGCTATACCCCCCTCCTACACTTACCAACACATCCCATACACCCACTCAACTCAAAATAACCTCAACAACCCCTCCACTGTCAAAACTCTATACTGATGGAAAATAACTCTTCAACTCCCCATAAATCTCCCTATTCCTACATTTCGTTCTAAAAATTAGGGCAGCCAAAGCTTTGACCACCACCCTCACCTCCAAACCCCCTCTACTCCAAAACACGAAAATATAATCCAAAACAATGTATGTCAAAGCCGCACTTTCAAGTAATCACCCAAATCTAAACTTAAAGCACGCACACACACCCCTCCCACTAATCAAATTCGCCCCCTACCCAATCCCACCTTTCCCATTCCCTCAAAATACCACATGAAACGCCATCTCCCACTCCCCACATTTATCACACTCCCCATTATTTGTCATTTCCCATCATAAAAGCTGACTCTTCGCTACCAAAATCCCCTGCAAAAACTTAAAACCCCCTCCCAAACACGGTCGAACCTAACTACCTAAACCACCACCAAATCTCTTCCCGTCATACAAAAGGGGAAAATTTTCTCTCCCCTCACTACCCTTTCCCTACACCCCTATCCAACCCTACTGCTCGTACCTTTACTGAATCCCGGAACCATCATAAGATACCGAAGGACCTCACATCCCCAACTCTCTTCCTCCCCACCACTTCCTCGCCTCCCTCATCACCCCACCTATGAACCTACCCCCTGTCCCCCAGTAAAATGAAATTCCTGTTTCAAAAAAAACACTGCGCAGCCTCAGGGCTTAGTGGTACCAAACCCAAACCCCACATTTAACTCTAGTTTCCACCACATCCTTATTTAACCAGTGCCTACCCTTCCCCACAAATTATAAACTCCCCTTTTCCAACCTCCAGACATCCCCTCCAACAA